>QLON01001685.1:0-41600 GCA_003313675.1 Termitomyces heimii | reverse complement strand
TAATTTAATATATAAGTAGATAATAATAGAATAGAAAAACAAAAAAGTTACTTATAAAATTATAGAGTTTAACATTAGCATTAAGATAATTTAAATTAATTGTGCACTTTATTTCACAATAATTTATTTGGCTCTCCTTCCTTTTGCTTAACTTTTATTCTTCACAATGCATTCTGCCCACAGTTTAAAATTATGGCCAATGTTATATTTTTATGCCTTAATTTTTAATTATGCTTAAAAAACTATATATAAATTTCATTACCTTGCATTTTATATTTTATATTCATTAACTTTATCAACAAGCTATTAGAATCACCACTAATCTAATAACTTATCTAAGCAGCATTAAATAACTAATTCTCTACTACTTCAAATATAATATTTGATATGCATGCACTATTAAATATCACTGAAATATGATGAAATATTTATACATGCCAAGCCTGCCCTTTACCTCTATTACTAATAATTGCATCATTATTACACTATTAGTCTACTATCATTAATATCACTGCATTAAATTAAAAAGTCTACTAGGAATTTGTTTGAATTTCCTTTAAATTATAGCATTTAACAATTTCTATATTAATTATAGTAGCTCTAAAAGTGCTTTGCTAGAGTTTTATTATGCTTAGCATTTTGTAGCAACTGCATAATTATTTAAAAATTTTGCTAAGTCACATCTTTATTATTTCTTTTGAATAATTTTTTTATACTGATAAAATAGTATGCCTATTAATATATATATATCTATTTAAAGTGATTGTCAAAAAGCAATTAATAAAGAAAAAGAAAATTTAGCAAAATTCTTAAATTACTATATAGTCACTATAAAATGCTAAATGTAATAAAAGTTTAGCAAAGCACTTTGAAGCTACTATAACTAATATAATAAGTAATTAAGTGCTATAACTCAAGAAAAGTTCAAATAGATTCTTAATAAATCTTTTTGGTTTGATGTAATAATGTTAGTAATAATGATTAATAGTAATAATGAAGGCAAAGAGCAAGCTTAGCATATATAAATGCTTTTTTATATTTTAATAATATTAAATAATATATATATATTAAATGCTATATTGAAAATAATAGAAAATCAAATATCTAATGCTGCTTAAATAAGTTGCTGCATTAAATTGTAGTGCTGCTTAAGTAAATTGCTAGATTAGCAATGATTTTAATAATTTATGGACAAAATTACTATATAAAAAGTGCAAAATAATGAGACCTATATTTAGTTACTATAAGTATAATTAAAAATAAAAGCATAAAATGTAATTATTAGCTACAATTATAAGCTATAGGCAAAAAGTATTATAAAAAATGAAAATTAAGCAAAATGGAGAAGCATCATGTAGATCATTGCAAAGTACAGTAAGCAATGATTTTTAATTATCTTAATGCTATATTGAGCTTTAAAATTTGTAAATAACTTCTTTATTATTTTTTTATTATTTACTAGTTACTTATATATTGTATTATTATACTATAAATTTACTTGCAATTGCTACTATATATTAATGCTCCACTATCATACTTAATAACCATTTAAATCACTAGTCCATCATTTTCAAAATTTCTAGTTACCAAATTTCAAAACTAATAGCAGCTATTTAGCATTCTTTTAAGAATATAATTTTATGCTTTTTTAACTTTTTCTAATCATTTTTCTTCTTTCTTTAATTCATATATTTTTTGTCATCCCATTATTTGCTTCTACTTTAAGCTGCTGCAAGTGACAAAGTGTGTTACTAATTTGCTGATGTCATTCTCATCTTTTTTTAATTTAATTTACAAAAATAAAGTTCTTTCTTCTCAAGTTAGCTGTTATTTTGTAGTGCTAGAAATTACCTGCCTTTAATAAAACATATGCTACAGAGTGGTTTAAAAAGATGGTGCTAAAGACTCTCTATTATAATGTTTTGCTTTTTATCTTTTTATCCTTTAATTTGAATTAGCTTAGCACTAATCATTACTCTTTAATTTTCTTTTTCTATACTAATTTTAAGCTTGTAGAAGCTTTTAATCATTTGAGTTTTTGCAATCCTTAATTGATTAAGTATATTATAATTAAACATAATTGAAGCTTTATACTTATAATAATATCTTACTTTTTATTCTTTTATTCTCTATATTGAAATTAAATTAGTATTAATTATTACTTGTTACTTTTCTTTTTTATACTAGCTTTAGGCTTGTAGAAGCTTTTAATTTCTTTGTTTTTCACAAATCCTGGTTAACTAAGCATGTTGAAATTAGATGTAATCATTAAACTCCCATTGTTTTATTTTATATCAATATTAAACTCATTAATAATAATGTTAATTTAATGGCAATAGTAAGAATTACTATTTGAACTTATTAATTAAAGTATTGAGCAGCTTTTAGAAACTTAGCAAGAAGAACAGTAAGTAAGTGTAATAATAAATAAGTGCTTAGTATAATAAGATTGAAAAATTGTGCCTTGCAATTAATGGCTTAATAAGTCAGTAATAAAAATTACTAATGTAAGTGAATAAAGTTAAAGTGCTACTCAAATAGCAGCATCAAAGCAGTAAAAAATAAATGGTAAGAAATTTAAGCTCTTAAATCTGAGGTGCATAAAATGAAAAATCTTACTCTATGGCTAACCATTTTAGTAAATACAATATTTATAATAAAAATAAAAACTTTATTAGCAAGGCTTTAGAATCAAAAATAAATGGTGAAGTTAAAAGTAATAAGTAGTTTACTATAAATTAAATCACTCATGTGTAATAATTAATCAATTAGTAAAAAAATTAAAAATATCACTATAAAACATTTGTTAAACATTGATTAACCATTGCTAAATCACTTAACTAATGTATCATGTGGCTTTGCAATTTAACTTATCCATCAGCAGATAATTAGTAGCATAACCTCAGCATATTTGCTGATAAATCTATCTATAACTTCTAAGGTTTTAGCAGTGGCTATTCAATTAGTTGCTTAGGGAATAGATATCAAATAGAGCTAAATACTAGTGAGTCTGGCTCAGAGCTCATTAATATGCCTTCTTAACCTCCTCCCAATCATTTTTCTTCTCCCAACTCATTAATTCCTTCTGCCTCATCTTGCTACACATAATATATTTGTTACTGGCCTATCACTGTTATATTCTGTTTTTTTTTTGGTTCAATTTACTGGAACATTGTTTTTTCTTTATAAAGAAGTTACTATGTTGTAGTGCTAGAAGTTATCTGCATTTAATAAGTCACATACCATAGAAAGTGATCTAAAAAAGTGGTGTTAAAGGTTTTATGCATGTTATAATGATTTGCTTCTCTTTCTTTAATTCTTCATGTTTGGATTAGCTCAACATCAATTGAAGCTTATTAATTCTCTTTATCTGCATTAGTGTCAAGTTCACAAAAACTTCTTATTACTTAGATTCTTGCAAGTCTTAGTTAAGTAAGCATATTAAAATTTAAATGTAATTATTAAACTCTTATTATTTTATCCTGTATCAATAATAAACTTATCAATGTGATTTTTTTAGTTCTTGTATGAGTTTTTTTCTTAGCAAGACCCCAACTAATAGTTCTTGCTCAATAGAGTGAGTCCTTGAATTAGCAGTTTCTAATAAAAACACAGCTACTAATGATGAAACTATTAATAGAATTATTCATTATTTCTGAGGTTATTTTATTAATTATCTGTTGATAAACATATTAGATTGTTGTAAAGCTACATGGTGTATACACAAAACAACTCAGCAATTACTAATTAATGTTTTATGAATGTTTTATAGTAATAGTTTGATACTTTTGCCAATTGATTAATTATGATGCATAGACCTTACCAATTTTTAGTGTAATTCATGGTAAACTCATTACCTCTTTGATTTCACTGCTTATTTATAATTCTGAGTCTTTATTATAAATATTGTACTTACCAACTTATTTAAACATTAAAGTGTATCCTTTTTATTTCACCTCAGAGTACAGATTTTAATTGAGCAAACTTAAGTACTTATTATAAAAGTTGCTAAGTTACTTATAACTCTTACCACTTTGTTGCTATTATTTGAGTGGCATTTCATTTCTTTGCACTAAGCTTATATTAGTGATGTTTGTTACTGACTTATTAAGCACTAATAGTAAGGCAAACTTTTACACTTCCAATATGCTAAGCCTCCATTTCTTACTATGCACCTTTATTACATTATTCTTATTATACATTTTATTAAGTTTTTAGGAACTGCCCAGTACTCTCACTAATAAGCTTAAATGCTAACTCTTACTGCTGCTACTAAGTCAACATCACTATTACTAGCATTTAGCAACTTTTGGGCATTATCAACAACCTCAGTTCTCTATGCCCTGCTACAAGACAATTACTTCCAACACCTTGCATAAGCTGTTTCAAATAATTAGCCTGCAGGATCTAATCTCTGCATAATCATCCTGCCACCTGATCTTGCTATTACTTAATCATCTCTAGTGTATAATCATTCCTGCTACTTGAGACACTTTGTAGATACATAGAGAGAACCTTTAGTAGTTGATATAGTAGTCTTGATATTGCATTCAGTATAGTTCCAGTTTCAATCTATCTTTCTTATCTCTCATCTCTTTTGCCAGTTTCTGTTCTTTTTTTATCTATCTCTAAATCTATCCATTTTCTTTACAACTATTTCTCTCTCATCAACTCTTGTCTCTGCCTTATCTTATCTCTCTTTTTTTTTTTCAAGTTTTCCTCAAGTTCTCATTTCTGTTTTTCTTCTCTGACTTGACTCAGCTTCAACTATTTTTAAACATCTCCAGTTTTTGTCTCTTCAACTCTGTCTTCTTCTCTTCTCTACTATTTCTCCTTAAATTTACTTATTGTCTCTTTCCTCCATTTACTTTACTCCATCTTGTCTCTTCTTCTTTTGTCTTGACTTTGCTTACTTTTTCTTTATCTATCTTTTATCACTCACCTAATTTTTTTATCCCTTTCTTTTCTTTCTATCTCTGAATCTCTATTTCATCTCCATCTATTTCTGCTACTACCTGTTTTATCTGACTTACTCTCTTTCCAGTTCTACTTTAACCCCTAGTTCCTGTGTTTATGCCAAACTTCTAGCACAACTCCTTCTAGTTCTATAGTATGCATCTCCTTTCTGCAGGATTTAACTAGTAGGTTTCTACTTAACAGAGTGAGCCCTTGAATCAGTGGGACTTGACAATATGTAGCTCTTGCAGATTTGTATAATCTGTAGCTTTTTTCTGGTTTTCATTACTTTTCTAGTATGTGATCATTATTGTAGCTAAAACAAGAAATAGGTTTTGACTTGTGGTTTTGTGCAAAAAAATTTTTTATAATATTCTATTACAGCAGCAAGGCAGTAAAAGATAATAGAGTAATAATTAGCCACTTTGAGTGATTTAAGTGCATCAAACTGAAATCTGCAGTGAAGAGAGATCTAATTTAATGTCTAACTAAGTCAGTAAGTACTGTATTTATCATTATAATAAAAGACTAAAAACCCATTAATAAGGACTTAAGATTGTAATTGAACAGCAAAGTGAATAAGGTATATAAGTAGTTTACTACAAATTGAACTAAAAAACAGTAAGAATCCATGAGCAGTAATTAATCAATCAATAACAAAATGGATTTGTCAATATAAAACAAATGAAAAATGTTAAATAGCTCTTGCCAAGTTACTAAGCACATGTGCTATATAATCTGCCAATTAAATCTGTCAATCAGCAGATAATCAGTGAATCAACTTTAGTGGTAATTAATAAATCTGCTAATCAACATTTGTTGCTATCTGTAGTCATGTGTTGTTGTGACCTAGCATGTGACATGTCTCATGACAAAGCATGTGCCTAATCATGTGTTCTTGGTGCATTGTTGTAGTGGTTGTTAAATTAATCACCAAGAAAACCTACACCAAATAAGGCTAAAATGCAGTAAGCTAGGCTGGGGCTCATCAGCACTAAGCCCAGTCACCAACTCTCCCCATCCACCACAATTGCATAGCCTCAAGACCATTCAAACAGTGACATTTATTATTATTCCCAACTCTTAGCATGCTCTTTGAGAACCTGTCTGGATTTCTCTGCTATATAGTCTAGCACCTGATTATTCTTACAGTTTTATTTACTTATGTCACTAAAGTCTTGTTATTCATAGCAGCTCTTAGTGAACAAACACTATTATTGTTACAGATCATTTGAAGTTTCTAGTCCCTTTTCCTTATTAGAACTAGCAATCCCTATTTGAACACTATAGCATGCTAAGTACAATGTGATAAGTTACAAGTATGCAAAACACAAAAGTAGGATAATGTACCTCAGTTGCGTTACAGAGATGATAACAAACTGAGGTATGATAGAGGAAAAAACATTTGGATTTGGGGTGCAGATGAGGGCACGTGACCAACCAGTCTGAACAACCTCATCCTTTAATATCCCTTTCTCTGCTCAGCGTGGTAATCATCAGCATTGGTTGTACCAAGAAGGGATTACAAGGTCAGAATTGTTTTGTGATTGGGCACTGAAAGCTTGGACAGTAGCACAGGGAAAAATGTGGAAGCTAGTGATTTTGTTCCTCAGCCTGACAAATACATAGGACCATGGTCTTTAAAACATGTGTTGCTTTGGAATAAGTAGATCAAGAGCAGTTTCATGCAAATTAGCTAGTTTATAAAGTGAAATAGGCTGTGCAATGCCAATTACGGTTGGGAGATGGTTGAGAAAATTTGCTGGGCAGATTAGAACTCAGACCCTAATTACCGCCACTCTCGGTAACTTAGATTCGTCTCATGTAACACATAACACCTCCAATGTCAAGTTAATAGTGCTAAATATGGCTGGTTGTGGCAGAAATCTCTTTTGTCCGACTCAGAGGGTACTCAGAGGGTACTTTGAACATCAGGGGAGGCATAGTACATGTGCATCTCGGACTCAAGCACTACCAGTAGGTGTGAAGTAATATACTCCTGCCTTGTCACAACTTCCAAGGCTCAAAATATCTCCGTCATTGGATCCTATGACGCACTGGCCAGCGATTGGGTATTTGATGATGCACTTGGATGCTCGACTTTCATCGCATTCGTCGCAAGTGATATTGAACTGTTGGGTGCTATAGAGACCATGAATGAGTCCATAGCCGTAAGCGATGGTAACAGGATACTTCGGCTCACGGAATAGATAACAATCCAGCTAACCCAAACGCCAGGTTGCCGTTATCGCCTGCAGTGAGCGCAACGGGCATGGTGGTCCGGTAGGCAGGTCTATAACAGCATCAGTTAGTCATGAGGAATCAGATATTAGTTATAAGAGAATGACGAGCGTTTGAACATCCCAGCATCGTCAAGAATATTCAGGAAAACTTCGAAGCCGACTCACATGATACCATAAAGCCTGTTGTTCTGGGTCAAAATTGAAAATTCACCCTGACGATAAGCTTTGCGTGCAGAACGTGTCTTGAGCACGATGCGTGCACCGGGAGTGTATGACTTGGGTGTCCACTCGTAGACAATGTCGGTAATAGGAGGGAGCGCGTATATCGACTGATCGGCTGTGAGGCTTGGACTGCAGGTCCTAGCAACACGTGGAGGTGAGGCAGAGGCAAAGGAGGCAAAGATAAGAACAAGAGCAATAATCCCGGTATTCAACATCGAGGTTAACTACGTGCTGGTTTATACATTCGCTTGTACCGAGTTTCTGACTTTTATAGTAGAAAAGATTCAGGAATAGTAAGGACCTTTAGGAGATGCCGGCACATGTTCCCCTATTAGGTTCCGAATAATGTCGTAGGTGCATTCTTTGAAATATATCGTCAGTTCACGCATGAAAAGTGGCGCTTCAAGAGTCAGGGAACCTTTTGGTTACTGTTCAAAACTTCCCAACAGTCGTTATGTATTGAGCTCGTTCTAATAGGCAAACAAGCCTTCTTCATCAGGACCGAGCTACTCGGAAGATACGGGTAAAAAAGTTTTCATACTCAGACAACATATGAAAATAGTTACTCATTAGCGGCATTTTGGCTGGATGCGTGTCGGATTGCAATATCTATCCCATGGCCAGTGGTCGATGAATGAAGTTGAAATTCTTCTAAAATTGATCGACATCGTCCGAGAATAGCGATGGGCTATAAAGGGTACAAATGTTCTAAGAACAGAGTGAAAATAAATGACACCAGGTTCCGCATAGACTTCACGGTGTACAAAATGCCGCTGTCCATGATGAAACGGGTCTTATGGAATAGATAGCTGGTGTTGAGTGGCTTTAACAGAATGATTCCATCAAGAGAGTCCAAGATGTTTCAGCTACAAAATTATGCATCACTCCGTTGTCAAAGAAAAGATGTCATCGAGTTCACCATGCTTGGAATACCGGGAGTAGACGTGACACGAAAAAAGTGATCTTGTTGAGATTGTTACTTTTGTTTAGCATTTCCTTTTTGAACAATCCGTTCCCCGTTCCCTTTGAAATTATAGTTTTCTCTTTTACCTCAACTTTTCTCTTGGTAATTAATATATGTGAAGTTCATGCGAAATGTGTTACATAATCGGAATTACACACGTTGAAAGGGACAATCCAGGACAGACCTCGAAGTGTCGGGTCATTTACCAATAGCATGCCTGACCATTATCCTCTACCTACCTATCTACCTACCTACCATTTTCCCATGTTCAAATCATTCACTAGTCCCGGATGCCCACCTCTACAAATTGTCAACAAAAGTCCAACAGGTCCTGCCCGAAGCCAATTAGAGTTTGCTCCTTGAAGGATATTGAACGAACCTGGTCCTTGTCTACCATGTCCAATGAAGGACTGACAGATGCACGATCATGCTCCAAAACTTTAATCCAGTATTGACTGGATCGATACAGGAGGCAAAGACTGGGACTGTGTGGTAGGGAAGAGTGGATTGTAGGTGGAAACGAGGAATTTTAAAAGGTCAGAGACGAAACAAATTAAGAGAAGATGAGGATGGGCGTAAAGAGAAAGGTCGGGAAGAATCACAAAATTCGGCTAAAGTAAGAAAGTAACAAGAAAACAAGATGAGGAAAGAAAATATGGAAATCAGAAATTATACGGGTTAAAAGAGAATAAAAGGCCTAGGGGTTGGGATTGTGCAGGGACGGGGCAGGATTGAGATGGTCATGGGAAGAGGACTTGAATCGGGAAGATGACGCGATAAAGGGGACGGGATCGAGAAGATGGTCGGTATGTCCCAAAAGGGAAAGGGCGGGACGAAGTGTTATTATGGAAGACGATAAGAAAAAGGCATAACAGGGCCGTGAAACTAGTTATAGATATTACTTCCCCACAAAGTAGCAAACTCTTCTCTTGTACTTGTCATTTTGTCGACCTCTGTGATTTTGTGAACTGGATTAACTCGTCGACTGGCCTCATTGATCCTGGTAAGTCTTGCATCGTCTCGTGACTCGTCTGCCTCGTGGACTCGTTTGTTTCGTAGTCTCGTCTGTCTTGTGTCTTGTCCGTTTCGTGGCTTCGTCAGACTCGTAGCCTCGTAGTCCCGTACCTCGTCTGTCTTGTGGACTCGCTTAGCTCGTGTCTTGGATCTTTCGTGGTTTTGTCGGAATCATAGTCTCGTATAGTTCCGCGTCTCGTCTGTCTTGTATCCCTTCTGTCTTTCTCGTAGATCGCCTGCTCCGAGGTCTCATATATCTCGCTGTCTCAATGGTTTCGTTATCTTGTTACTCTGACGTTTTGTCTGTCTCATGACTCGTTGCTTCGCTGTTTGTTCTCATCTGTCTTGAGCCTCCCCGACATTTGAGAACTATTAATTCTGGTTATTTCCTTCTCTGAGAACTTCCTACAGGTAGATCCTTTAACCGTCTTTTGATTTCGCTCAAACTGTAGATTTTCTACGTCATTCGTCTCTGTCACATTATAATCGTACCACGTCGACGACTCTATTCGATCATAATTCTTCCTTTTCGTGGGAGAACTACTTTCCTACGACAACGGATCAATGAGGATGCGCAGAATATGGCGTGTTGTCTCATAATTCCGGTGCTCCAGGAGAATTGGCAATTGATAGACAGAAGCGAGTTCCCTGCTCGAGGACCCGATAGATAGGATTTGATCGACAGACATAATTTTCGAAAGAAAGAAGGCACTGGATCAACGAACCGATCCTTGGAAGTCGGGAGTGCTTTCGACTTTAGGCAATGACTTAAAGAGACAATCCAACCGACGAGGCACGCAACATAATGCTAATTAATCCTGGACACTCGTAGGAAGTAGTCTTCACTAAGATAAGAACCAGCCAGACAACGGAACCTTGCTGTATTTCGTAAGGTATCGAACCACAAACAGTGCAGTGCGAACGCAACAAAAGAGGGGAAAGAAAGACAAACTAACTAGAGATCGGTGGCGGATATAATAAATGGACGGATGTAAAAGCGGAGGCAAAGCAAGATATACACGCGTAAATAGATGATCTAGTACTTATAGGAGTCACGAAGGTTGTTGAACTGCTACTGCTGTGTATGAGAGATTCCGCGCTCAACTGTACTGCGAGAGTGTTGGCGGTGGAAGTGCAAATTCGTTGCATGTAAAAAACTGGAAGTGAGACTTTCGGCCTCGGCCCTGCCTCGGCAACCACCAGGCTTCGGCACAATGAATCTTCTTTCTAAACAGTACTGTTACATGTTGCAAGGGAAATAAAGCACGAACTAAAGAATATTCAATATGACTCCGTCTGGCTCACCATATCCTCGATGCACCTGCTTCTACAGTGAAGTTTTGATAACAGGTGCCAAGCTCTCCTCCGATTTCTTACCGACGAGGAGGAATTCACCAGCACGTGCTGTGCCTTGCTTCGATTCCTTAGTCAATGCACTGAACTCCTTGAACTTGGGGTGCTTGGAGTCTCCAATGAACTGGAATCCGATGCTCTCTGTTGTTGAGATGAAAGCACCTTCCTGTGCCAGGCGTTGCAGTACGATGGGCACCTCCCAAGAGTTGCACGAGGCGACGCAGTCAGCCATCACATATGGTGTGTATGGTTTTGCACGGAAAGTGGGATGGAGAAGAGACAATGCTGTTTGAAGGACACAGATGTGGGCCTGGGATCAAAATTGTTGGGTTCCAGGATAATTCTGATGTAATATAGTTGTACCTCGATTCCAAAGAGGACTACATTCTGGACATGTGGTCGTGCAAGAAGAATGGTTTCTACCTCGGATGTGGCCATGGAGAATGTGGTTTTGTCAAAGGTCCCGAGGTGGAGGTTACCCAAAGGATGAAAGTCAATTGCGGGATCAAGGGGCCCGAGGGCTGAGAAGCTGTGTACATCGAAAAGTGTGGCGAATGACGTAGAGAGTGAACGCACCCCTCGCAGCTTGCGTGCAGCTCACAACTTCGCATCCGATGATCTAGGAAATAAATCTTTGTTGGAATGACTGTAACATATAAAGAGCCGAACACTGTACATTTGCGAGTTTGAGGAGTTTGTTAGCGGAAAAGATGAGATGGTCCCAACCAGTAATTGATGTCCCTGCGAGAAGTTTCAGCTGTAACGAACAATCATCTAGGATGTTGAGCAGCAAACTCACTGAACACAGATTGAATGTCACATAAGAAGAAGATTGTATTTGCAGGCGTCAAGAGCGGCATGATGATGATGCAATGGCGAAGGGGAAGAACGTTAGACGAATGTTTATTTGGTTACGATTACGACGACAATACACTATCTCATAATGCGCAGCATCCGTTCTGCCCCCAAAGCTACTATCACAAAGAGGGAGTCAAAATTTTCAAGAAATCGACGCTTACCAGGGATCCAGTCTACTTTTTCCTAATCGGACTTTAGCAGTCAGTTGAATAGTATCTTACTCAGATTGTCGTAGAATAAATACTGCTCTGAACTTCTGCCAAAAACAGGGAGTGGCAAAGCTTTTGTCACGGTGTCACATTGCCGGTTCAATCTCCGTTTCGGCAACTCATCACACCGCGCTAGCTGTAAATCTGACCTCCTACTTACGTAAGAAAGTCGAAGATCAAAAAAAGGACATTTCTTTGGCTCCGGAAATGTCCGTTAGTGCATGGGAGCGTGGGAACTTATGATCATCCACGTTAAAGCGACTCGTCCAGGACAATCCACAACTTGCACGCCATGGCACCTAATCCTCGCCCTATTCGTTCCTCTTTCATGAAGAATTGGTTTGCCATTGAGGTTTGTACACCCTGCAGTACCTCCGGATCATATTATTGACTGACTCTGGATGCCAGGCCATTCCAATGTGAGGATAATCATGGACTTGCAAACCAACGGACTGAATTGTTTGTAGTTATGCTATCATTGGCTCTGTCGTTGTCGGTGCCAGTTGGTATACCTACCGTTTGGCTATGGGTCCCACGAGTGCGCACATCCGTATAATAATCCTCTGGACTTGGGCTAATCTCGTTATCAGTTGTATGGACCAAGAGCAACCCTACTCCCTGGAACTCCATTGAACCTGATCAGAACACGAAGATGTTGACCGTGAACCAGAAGTTTGAGAGGAGGTAGGTTGTTCTAATATTGTCATATGTTTCAAGGGTTGTCGACGTTGACGTGTTTGTCCTATATAGCTGGGTACGCGACAAACTATAGATGAAATTGTCTACCCTAATTTGTCTGTAACAAATCGTAAATATTACAATTTTGCTCAATCGCGAATTTTTTGAACCAGTCGACTCTGTGAGACAATGTGACGGATTGTTTGTCCGAGTCACGGCCGACGGTCCGCGATTCGACCTCCTTAATCTTTATCCTTCGCGATACCGACAATCTGTATATGATGACCAGTGATACTGAGGATGTTCCCATGCCCGGGACTGCACTCGTCAGTCCAAGTCCTTCATCAGACATCGCTGAACATCGATCACAGATTTAGACAATTCTCGATGGGCCTCTGAAATTACCGGCAATCGTATTTGGCGCAGGCACCTTCGCAAATCAATACAATGCTGATGCTCATTTAGAAAGTACTATACCACTCCGGACTGTTAGCCTCGCCCTCCGGTATGACTTGCCGATAGCGTAACTACATGTCCTAAACTTTTTGTCTCTGTAGGTACGGGATTCGAGCCTTTGATACTTCGGTCTACTATGGCCCGTCCGAGGTTATCTTGGGTAACGCACTCCAAATATTGAAGCACGAATTTCCTCGTTCTTCTTACCAACTGGTAAGACTTGAGACTTGTTCGTTAGAATGCGGTCGACGGTCTGGTATTTCAGATGACCAAATGTGGGCGTTTCGGGCCATCAGATTTTGACTACGCTCCCTCCAGAATACGTGATAGTGTTGAACGGAGTCTGGAACGCTTGCAGACAACCTATTTAGACACAGTATGCCTCCACGATGTGGAATTTGTATGTACCCCGGTCGCGCCTCGATCGAATGGTAACAATCTTGGTGCACTTGCAGAGGAGAGTGCCGCATATGGACTCACCAAAGGGGATGAAGGTAAAGTTTGGGGCGAGGGTGATCAAAAAATCCTAGACGCCTACGCAGAACTCCTGAAACTCCAAGAGGAGGGCCTTGTGAGAAATATTGGCATCACAGGCATGTCTCGTCCTCTTCCGTACTCCATAACGACTGATGTGGATAGCAAGGTTATCCCTTGCCTACTCTTTTACGCCTGGCACTCCTAATCCTACATACTCCGCCTTTCAAGCCCATAGACGTCATTTTATCATATTCTCACCTCACACTGCAGAATGGGACGCTCGCGCGGTTCGCACCAGAATTACGGGAACGTGCGCAAGTCAAACAGTTGCTCGCAGCCTCACCGTTCAGTATGGGTCTTCTCACGCCGCTTCCACCACCTTGGCATCCTGCACCAGCAGAACTGGAAGCTGCAGCCAGAGCGGCAGCTGGCGTCTGGCTGGATGGTTTACCCAACCTAGCGCTCGGATACGCTGTTCGGAACACAGGGTCTATGCATGGAAATATACCTCTTGTGGCTGGGTTCAGCACGCCAAAAGAAGTGCATGAGTGTGTGCGAGTGTGGCGAGAGTTGCAGGACGGCGAAGTTGAAGGTAGAAAGAAGGCTGAAAAAAACGTGCAAGATATTTTCTCGAAGGCTGGGTATTTGGATTGGTCTTGGGCATCTCCTTTGTAAGATCTAGAACTCGTGATCAGAAAATCGAGTAACAAATATAGCGTGGATATACATATATGCTTGATCGCTGAATTGACGTAGCATTCGACTGAAGATTGTTGGGACCGAGCCAAAGCGCATTGTGCCACGAACAATGACGCTAGGGCCAATGGCCACCTTTGTCACATACACTTATAAGCAGGGCACATCGTAGACATACCCCAGTTCCGTTTATACGTTAACTGGGGTATGTCACCAAATCATATATCGCTAATTACACGCTAACTTACAATCGTACCTAGATTTATACTAAACGTATACATTATCTAGGTGTCATTGAACACCGCATAAGGACTAGAAGCATTCAGTTCTAACAGGTTATGGGCCTTACCTTGCGGACTACTTGATACACAGTACTGCCGCTCGCTAGAACTGCCTCTTTGTCCTCAAAGTCTTGGCGCCGATCGCACTGAGATACTATATTTGGAACTTTCTCCTGATTATGGTCCTCTTTTGTTGGAACAAGGACTGGATATCTGTACTGGCCACTCACCTTGTCACGTCCCGATTTGGACAATATACACCTTTTGTGTTCGGAAACACTTTTTCCCTCACCTGCGCCAGGTACCCAGTTAGTTGAATGTCCTTCGACATGACGACCCCTTCAGTCCACGCCATTGCCATCCGCGGCACTGACTGGAAACACGATAAGTTTAGTCGCAACTCACCTACTGCAAACTTCAAGCAATGGTCGAAAAACTTCAACATACATCTGTCACTCCTCGGATTAAAGTTCTATGTCTTCGCACCCTATGTCCTGACACCGAGTGCAAGCTCAGAACCGGTAGCATACCACAACTGGATTGCCAACAATGATCTCACCTGTGCCGTAATTTTCACTGCATTGGATGAGGCTGAGTATGAAGGCATCGATGAATCTAAAACTGCAGCAAACGTCTACAGTCAGATCTAAACTAGAGCAGAAGGAGAAGGTCCAGTACGACAAGTCGCACTCATTCAGGAGGTGCTCAAAATCCAGTGTTCCTCGACGGAGCCCCTCACAATCACCACAAAACGCATATGTGACATCGTTAATTGCATCTTCTCTATCAAAGAACTTGACAAGGACTTGTTTAAGTGCGTTGTACTCCTGAATAGCCTTAACAACTTGAAATACAAGCTGATCCAAGCCTAAGTGTCACAAGGCCTCACTGATGCCACCAAGTCCAGCCCCTACACATCCAACAACATTCGGAATCTCTTAGAGACAGTTCAGAACCTCTACAACCTGAAGTCTAGCTCCAGTTCAAACCCTGCCACAGATACTGCACTCAGCGCCACGACAACGAGTCAATTCCACTTGGACAAACCTCACCTTCCAGGGCACAACCACCCGGCAGGGGTAAAGTGTTGTACCACATGCGCCTCACACAACTGTCCATGTGCCAGCTATGATGCAAAATTCTGTGCACACCCGGGAGGGGCAATGGCAAAGGAGGGCTTCAGCACAGCATGCAATGCCGCATGAGCAGCCGCTAACAGCCAGGGTCAGAGGAATAAGGCTACTGGTGGGACAAAGACCTACATGCAACTCACCAGACCAAAAGGAAAAGTATACTTTGTAGAAGAAGCCGACCTAGGGAAGCTCCAAACGCTGAGCATGGAGCCAACTTCCATGACTGCGGCACATGCGGCGAACTTCACTGGACTAGTCACTGATGACATTGTGGTTGCCACCACCACAGATGAAATTGAGTGGGAGGGTTGGATCACGATTGTTGAGGAGGAGATGAAGACGTCCATTGACTGGACTGACCATTCCAAAAGTAATACTGCACTATCCGCAATGATCAAAAATCCCTTCTTCATAGACTCCAGCACCACTATACATATATTGCCATACAAGTCAGACTTTGCCACTCTGCAACCCATAGCACCAAAGGTCATACAAGGAGTAGGGGGATCCTCAATCTCAGCCTGTGGAGTCGGAAGTATCAAGCTGTTCACAGCCCAGGGGAACAGCTTGTACTCCAGAAAGCACTATACGTGCCTCAATCCACAGTGTGACTCATATCAGTCAGCCAAATCTCCAGAAACAACAACACGTACTCCCTTTTCAATCACAAAGAAGTCTCAATCATCAACCACATTACCAAGAAAACACTTGCGAGTGGACCACTTGTACCAGAAAAAGGACTCTATACCATTGATCTGCTTGAAAGGACCCCAGAACACGCTTACATGACACAGTCAAATGTAAATATGGAAACCTGGCACCACTGCCTTGGCCACACAAATTATAAAGCCATCACGCAACTAGTCCATGACTACAAAATCAAAAGTGCACCTTCCTCATCATCTACCCTACTGCCAAAATGTAACAGTTGCATCATCAAAAAACAGACCAGATCACCTGTTCTGAAGATGAGGCAGGAGGGGCACAGGGCTACGCATAGACTGGAAATTGTCTGGGCAGACTTGATGGGGCCAGTGAACATACATTCACAATCTGGCAATCACTATGTATTAGACATAGTAGATGACTATACAAATATGCTGTGGTCCATCCTACTTAAGAGCAAAGCAGATGCTTTTCAAGCATTAAAAGCTTGGGAACTGGCATGCAAGAATGAGACTGGGCTGAGAATTGGGAAGTATTGAACTGGGTTTGATGGGGAATTCCACAGTCATGAAATGAAGGACTGGCTTGAGTCTAGAGGTACATCCAAAGAGCAAGGTGCCCTGTACACATTGGCGCACATGGGAAGAGTTGAGAGGATGCATAGAACTCTAATGGGAAAGGCCAGGACCATGAAAATAGACTCCAAGTGCCCAGAATTTCTCTGGGACAAATTCTATCTTACAGCCACACACCTTCACACAAAAACTCCCACCAAGTTGCTTAACAAAAAAACTCCTTATGAGCTATGGCATGGATGATCACCCAACTATGACTACATGCGCAAAATTGGTTGCAAGGCCTTCATCTGGATCCCTACTCATAATCCCAAAATACACCCATGGTCGATAGAGTGCACTTTGATTGGGTATGGACAGCAGTCAAAAACTTACAAATGCTGGGACAAAAGGAACAATAAGGTGTATCAATCATTTCACATCAAGTTTATTGAACATCACAAACAGCAGTCAACAACCAATGAGCAGTTGACTGAAGAACTCCACGACAGAATCCCATCACTATGTGATCTGGACAAATCGGCATCCCTGACTCCCAGCAATGACACTGATATTGACGTCGAAATATATGCACCCACACCAGAGACAGAGTTGACCAATGCCTGAGGCAATGATGTACCTGATCATGACCAGCAGAATGACAACAACCTACCCCAAAGATCAACATGCGCATGCATCCCTACTGAAAGAGCTGACCCAGATGGAAACCGACCACCAACCAGGCTAGAAAGAGTAATGGAGGAGGTATGGGAAGGAGAGAGGAGGATCAAGGAAAGAAGAGCAGAAGGAAGACCAGCACACATCCAGAGTGAAGAACCAAGACATGACAAACCTGCAGCACCCAAAGGAATTGACTCTGAAATTGATCACGACTGAATACTGGCTGCTATATCTAGGCTCGGTGACTTTGAACCTTTACAGATGGACCTTGAGGAGGAGCCATGGACCTGGAAAGAAGCACAATCCTGCCTGGACGCCATCAAATGGCATGCAGCATACAAAGAAGAGATCAGGTCACTATGCCAGATGGGCATCTACAGACTTATACCCAGGTTGCAGATTCCACAAGGTCAAAAGATATGAAAGGGCTGCCCAATATTTAAAATAAAACGGGACAAAAATGGGAAGCCGACTCATTATAAAGTACGTCTTGTATTCAAGGGATATGAACAAATATATGGCAAAGACTACAGTAAAACTACTTTGCCCACAGCCCACATGGAGTTGTGGCATATTCTTTTACATATAACCACTGCCAAGGGATGGGATGCAACACAGATAGACGTGAAGACAGCCTTCCTTTACAGAATCCTACCAGAAGATGAAGTCCAATACATGGAACAACCCGAAGGGTTCGAGGAACCTGGAAAGGAAGGATGGGTGTGCGAACTGGTAAGGGGACTTTACGGAATGAAACAAGCAGGGAGAATTTGGAACCAGACACTTAATGAGAAGATGATGTCTTGGGGG
Source organism: Termitomyces heimii (assembly GCA_003313675.1). Taxonomy (NCBI): domain Eukaryota; kingdom Fungi; phylum Basidiomycota; class Agaricomycetes; order Agaricales; family Lyophyllaceae; genus Termitomyces; species Termitomyces heimii. The sequence goes on along the minus strand of QLON01001685.1, from coordinate 23,349 downwards.
TTCTCTCATCTTGCTTGTGAGTCATGCATATATTATAGGAAGTCTAATACCGGCACCGTCATTGCTGTGGTACACATAGATGACTTCCTATCAATTGTGGACTCAAAAGAAGAAAACAAGTGCTTCAAAATGCAATTACGTGACTCCTGGACAATCTCAGACCTCACACCTAAATACATTGTTGGTGTATCCGTAGAATGGGACAAGCAGAGTCAAACCATATCCCTATCACAAACCGTGTTTATAGACTGAGTAGTATGACAATTTGGCCAACAAGAAGCACACCCCCTGTCACTGCCCATGGACCCAGGTACAAAGCTCCGGCGCCTGAAACCAGACTCACTATCTCAAGAGGAAAAGGATGACATTGCCAAACTTCCCTACCAATCACTAGTGGGATGCTTACTATACATCACCATCGCCACAAGACTGGACATAGCATTTGCAGTCCAACAATTGTCTCAATTCCTTGACAACCATGACTGCTTGCATTGGAATGCAGGAATCAGGCTACTATGTTATCTCAAAGGCTCAAGAGACTTTAAACTACATCTAGGGGGTCCCTCCATCGTACTTAGAGGCTTTACTGATGCAGACTGGGCTAGTTGCCCAGACACCAGAAGGAGCACCGGGGGATACGCTTGGTCACTGGGTTCTGGAGCAGTCTCGTGGTCGGTACGCAAACAAAAAACCATTGCGACCTCATCGTGTGAAGCAGAATACATGGTGGTGTACAAATTGACTCAAGAATGTATATGGCTATGTGTGCTAATGAAGGCTATCGGATGGAACTTCACAAACAGTCCGACTACCTTATTCTGCGACAACAAAGCCGCCATCATCTTATCTGAAGACCCGACTGCACATGCAAGAGTCAAACACTTCGACATCAAATATCACTTCATTTGCGAACAGGCACAAAGTGGCAAGATCGTCATCAAATACATAAACACGAAAGACAACGCAGCCGATGTATTCACGAAAGCACTTCATAAACCCCTCTTCACTCGACTGCGCCAGATGCTCGGATTGTCATAGTGCCACGACTTCATGCGAGGAGGAGAGATCATAGTTTGTGGCAAGGAGGAGTGTTGGGACCGAGCCAAAGCGCATTGTGCCACGAACAATGACGCTAGGGCCAATGGCCACCTTTGTCACATACACTTATAAGCAGGGCACATCGTAGACATACCCCAGTTCCGTTTATACGTTAACTGGGGTATGTCACCAAATCATATATCGCTAATTACACGCTAACTTACAATCGTACCTAGATTTATACTAAACGTATACATTATCTAGGTGTCATTGAACACCACATAAGGACTAGAAGCATTCAGTTCTAACAAAGATGTACGCAGAAATATCGTGTTGGCATTAGTAGTCTGACTATCCATAGTATGCACACGAAGTCGTCCACAAGTCATCGTGATAGAAATCTGTCTGAAAAAAATTAGAGATGATATATTTCTTGCAGGCAGCAAGCAACCTTCGAATATATGAGCAGTTCACAAGGTCTATGATTGCGACAACCCGAAACAACCAACCACAATTGGCTAGACAAGAATGCTTCTCGACGAGTATTAGTTGCATGGATCGATACCATTCTGAAAGAGAAGAAACCGACATGAATGAATACGCGCAATTACCGAACAAAGTCAATGATTGACACAAAGTACTGCTTCCTCTTTAGTAATCGTTGAGATTCGGCCTTGCACTAAAATGAAACTTTCTGCGTTTTTTATTTAAACCACTTACCAATGCCCTGCTGCAAAGGTGTTCAAGGGTCACAACTGTACTCACAAATCCCGCAAATCAATTGGCGAAAATGCAAGATGATTATTGTTTTACCTTAATGAGAAAAATTGTTAACTGAGAAAATCTATGCCTACAAGCATAGCATCGACAGTCGCTTGAGAAGGAAACTATAGGTTAACTAGGTTAACTAAAAGTGAACTAGCTGAAAGGCGTACGCATAGAATCACAAAGATACTCATGAGCTATACTGTCTTTGAAATGAGGAGAAACGACCATATTAGAAGCGGCAATACTAGAGCTTCATTACCTACAAAAAACTGGTCGCATATCCATGTCTCGAAACATTTCTCCCTTGTTCGCGTGAAATAAAACGTTTCCTGCTGAAACAATCTCTCGGTACGACCAAGAAAAGCACATTGTATCCGCAGATAAACTAACCTTAACACAATGGATGATGGATAGTTGAGCAAAATGTAACCGAGGGTCCTTCGCAGAATTTGGAGTTACTGTAGGAAGTATCAGATAAGAAGTGATTGGCAGCTACGGATGCGTTGATGGTGGCACTCGATATATTCAGGAAAGATGATGCGAATGTGTCAAAATATAAACATCTCGTGGACCATGATTCAGATTCTAACAAAGGATATGTATCCTGTTTTTTTATGTCAAGACCGACTCAGAGTAAACAATGAAGACCTTGGTAAAATTGAAATGTCGTAAGTTTTCAAGGACCATGTTAAAGCTACTTTACCATGCGAAAACCATTTCGCAGAGGAATAGAGAGTTATTTTATTACATCTTGTGGTTCTCATGAGGACCGTAAGGAAGAGCATAACTGACCTGACATGATGTCCTTCCTTTCCTATGATTAGATATATGCACTGTCCTTTAGAGATAGATAGCCATAGAGAGGGAAGTTTTGGTAGTCTGTTAGTATTGATAACTAATGCCTCTGGTTGTATCATGTTGACTCGACGGAGAACTGGCATATAGCAGTTGCAACAGTTGGTCGATGTAGACATGATTATCTCTAGTAGAACCAAAACTCCGCTAGTAACTGAAATTTCATTAAAGACGTTTGTTGGAGGCAAAGATTGATTTGAAGATTGAAGGCATACTTGTGGGAGGTCCTAGTATAGAAGGTTTTCAACTCACAGCACGCGAAGATGAGAGAATCGATAGAGGCTCAATTGTCTACGCTGTCCCAAAACACTAAGGAAATTAAAGTCATCTCAAAAGCCAGCACAAACGTATTACAAGACAACTTTCTGACCTCTTCAGTATGCAAAGATGTTGACAACGACGTCATAGTCTCTGAAGCTGAATAGATATTGCTCATAAACTATGCGATGTCTTCATCGCAACATACACGGCCCTCGAACTTTGTGCCATGCGAAACCAAGAGAAGGCAGAAGGATTGTGGAGGGCTCGGAGGATCAAAATGCATTCTAGAGTGTCGTAGACCGGCAAGGTTTCTAAGAAGCCAAACTTGGTTTGAGGATGGTCCGAAGGAATAAAATGGGGTTCTTTGCAAGACCTTTAGTTGGCGTGAGCTCTAAATGCTTCAATTGAGGGAGGACACAAAGCGAGTTGAGCGAAATATTCAACAAATTCAGAGCAAAGACACTGTAGCTGAGGATTCATCAGATACAGAATATGACCTACGATAAAAATCATAAACTGGTCGCAAGTGTCGTCTAATGACCAATATCTAGTATGAGCCTTCGAAGTCCAGGCAGTAAGTCCAGCAATTCAGTCAGGTCAAACTTCCATATCAATGAGATAAGGGTTTGAATGAAAAAGCAAATCTTTGAGATCTACAGAAGGATATCATGCAACCAACAATCGGTGGATCGTAGGCTTCGCCTAATTCTAGCGAGAGTGACTGAGTGAAAAATTCTTTGTTGGCATGGGCCTCGGGAAGAAGAAGAAACTACACTCCATGCCTGAAACGTCTTTGGAATATCTGATAAGTGCAACGGAAAGCTGGAGCTCGTGGGGCAGTTAGCGTCGGCTGTTTCATCCAACGTGGAGTTCGAGAAGTCGATAGGTATAATTGGCCTAGGACAGTAATGCTGTCTCTAGTCCTCATCTCATTGTCATGAGTTGATTTCTTGAAGCCAAAATTGAAGAAAGTGGTGATGAAAGGCCAAGAGTCGGTGACGTTGGCGATAGCTGACAAATACTCATTCTGCTTCTACTGATACTTTCATGGCTATAGACGGGCTCATAATCGTGGACAACACTGGGTATGTCCTGAATTCCACAAATCGTGCAGTCATCCTGAATGCCAGGCTTGTAAAGTCGTCCCATCATTCAATCCGGTTTTCGATCAACACCCCCGTCATATCCTCTTCTACATATCGACGCGCTTAACAATGCTCTCGCCAAGTCTTCTGACAATGTTGACCCCGTAATTTACGTGCCTCCGTACAATACCGTCTCTGCTGCTGCTTGTTGCCATGTTAAATGCGGTGATATTCGAATTATGTGTCCGGTTAGTGGTGACGGTTTGTCTTGAGCTCGGTTTTGTCCTTGCGGGACGAGGCTCATCCTACGTTTCACAAGTGGATCCACTATTCGCATTTGCCTTTATTCAAGCTTTCATTGATATCCTGCATGAATACTTTGGCAACGTGTCTGCTGGCACTTTGAAGGATAACTTCGATGTTGTTTACCAAGTAAAGTCTTCCATGGTTTAATATCTAGTCTTTTGCTCATGAAACTCAGCTTCTTGAAGAAACTTTGGACTCTGGAGGCCATCCCCTGACCACGTCTTCGAATGCTTTGCGTGATATTGTTCTACCGCCGTCTCTTTTGACAAAACTCCTTAGTGTAGCGGGTGCAAATATTACTCCATCTATCAACTCCGGATCTGGACTTGGAAGTGGTCCATTTTCATCTCCGATACCTTGGAGAAAGGCTGGACTACGATATGCGAGCAATGAAATTTATTTCGACATGGTAGAAGAACTCAAAGCCATTGTTAACCGGTTTGTGTTGCAGTCAGGTTATGCATCGGCCTGCCCTAAATTCGTCCTGTAGACACGGCAACACACTTCTAAGTACAGTCCGAGGTACGATAGAGACAAACTGCAGGTTGTCAGGTCCGTACATGTTTTTTCTCGTCGTTTCAGTTTTTAACGACGTTCGTCAAGGCACGCCTGACTGTCAATTGTCATTCTCAAATCCACAAATCTTAGAAGACTCTGCTTTTCATCCTTGTGTGAGGTTCGCAAGTGCGCTGTCCTTCGCCCTGATATTCTCTAACTCTGGTATAGGCTGAAGCGCTGGTCTGATTCCAAGGTTCTATCTTTCGTTCCTCCGGATGGACGATTTATACTGGCGGATTATCGCTATACACCCAGTCAGGCATCAGCATCTTCGCGCTTCGTTAATGCGACTACTGTAACAGTTCCTACGCTTAATTTGGCGCGCGACCACGTACCTCTTCCTTTTACGCTCAAACCTACTGTTGAGCTTGAAGGAAATGGGGGTGAATCACTCTTTCCCAGCTGCCTTTCATACTCATTGAAGAACTAATTAACGTATTGTTCAGGCAACTTTAATCTCACCCTCACTTCTCGTCTCTCAACGAGAGATATAGAGAATTTGGTGGCAGAGTTGCATCTTGGAGAGGGTGCCGGTGGCATCAAGTGTGTTACATCACGAGGAGGTGCAGCGGATCGATATGGACGAGGTGTGGAAGGTCTTGGGGCGTCTTGGGCTTTTGACTCGAACAAGAAGGTATGTCTCTTTAATTCTTGCCATTCCAGATTTATCTCTTGTCCTCCTCAGACCTTACGATGGGAGATACCTCTGGTTTCTCCATCAAGTTCCTGGAGCCTTCGTGGATCGTTTACCACCGCTTCGTAAGCTATTCATTTGCTTGCTGTATGAAAGGACATGGACAATTGATCATAAAACAGGGTATTTGCGCCTCGCCCTTCTCATGCGGTACAGATTAGATTTGAGATTCAGTCTCATACGTTTTCCGCATTAAAAGTAGAGCAGCTCAAGATAACAGGGGAGGTGTACAAACCATATAAAGGCGTCCGAGGTAGATCTCTTGGAAGAGTAGAGTGGAGATGGTAAAAGGACATCCGATGCTGTATCAATCGCTCGCTCCTTGTCTTGGTTTAGGGCATTCCATGATTATGGATCTGACGGCGATAGATAGCTTGAATTTTCATCAGATCAGGTTAAGAAACACTCAAGTGGTCCCTGAAGCCAAAATACTTATGTAAGTATTACATTAGCTAGTGAGACCCCATTGCACATTCATTTGAAATCATATCCTACACAGTAATCGACACTGCCAAGAGAGATAGAGAGGACTAGATGTATAATAATCCTACCTGCCCAAATGTACTTATCTGGTTCTGATGATACCTGCATTGACAAGTTTCTGGATCTTAGACCTGACCACGGGGTTCTTCATATGATCCTGTAGTGCTTTGGGATCGGTCTGTGCTTGTTGAAGAATTTGTTGCATAACAGGGTCATTCATGATTCCCTGCGGAGCAAGAAGAGCAAGAAGGACGAAGAAATTGAGTTTCCCGCAATACAAACAGGAGAAAGTACCTTACCGCCACTTCTGGATCACGCATGGCACGCTCGAGAGTCTGTTCCTGTGTCTCCTCACCACGTTGGCTAAAAATGGCCTGTTGCACCTTGAACTCCTGCTGTTGGATCTCCGAAGTATGCTTATGCTCTTCATCGATGTCCCGCGCCTCCTGGATCGCTTCAAGTGACTTCGTGTACTCACGCATCGAAAACAGGACGTTCGATTTGCGGATGTAAGCCTTAACTGGTTGGGCGATGGTGATGAGCCCAGCGGATGAAGAAAAAGGTTTCGACTTACCGAACTTGGGATCTGTCTTGATAGCCTCGTTAACGTCCTTAAGAGCCTCGGGTAAGGCAGCGAGTTTGGTATATGCTGCAGCACGGTTGTTGTACCCGCGCGCGTCTGAGGGGTCACGCTTAATACTCTCCGTGTACGACTTGACAGCGGCAGCAAAGTCGCCTGCTTTAAATTGGGCGTTGCCCTCCTCGCGTGCGATGGCGCTCTTTTCAGGATCGACGTACGCCTGTCGGTCAGCTTCCTGCTTTATGCGCTCAGCCTCCCGTAATTTATTAAGAATGTCCGGCGTGCGGTGCTCGGTCAGAGATTTGTTGAAGTACTTTATAGCGGAAGTAAGGTCGCCTTTCTTAACAAAGGCTGAGCCAGCACGACCGTAAGCCTTGGCAATCAGCTTGTAGTCCGCTCGCAGCTAGTCAAAGCCTGGTCAGCTGTCGTAATTAGAAATTCCAGATGATCGAATTCACTTCTCGTCCTTCCTCAACAGCCTTCTCACACGTCTCAAGAGCTTTGTCGTAGTCGCCTTGTTCAAAGTACACAGCTAAATGTGGATTAGTACTGGTGTGTGCTCCGGTAGCGGATGGCATTGACGCACCACTGAGGTTAGTGAGAAAAGTAATATCTTTCGGCCAAAGGTCCCAAGCCTTTTGGTACAACGTCGCGGCTTCTCCAAAATCCTTCGCCTTGTAGGCAGCCCCTCCTGCCTCCTTAGCTGCGAGAGCCTCTTTCTTGGCCTTTGCCTCCTCATCATCCTCCTCTGTCATTTCCACGTCCTCTTCAGCAACAGGTGTGGGCTCAGGCTCGGATTTGGAAGAGGTGGCGGGCGGGGGCGGCGATTGAGTTTGAGGGCTTACATCCGGCGGAAGCTCATTTGACCCTTCGGGCCCAGCAAAGCCCTGCATATCAATACCGAGAGCCACACCTAAGACATCAATCATACGAGGATCTTGCAATGCTCTGATGGTCATATTTCAAAGATCAAGGATGGAATGTAGAATCATAAAGACGCACGTCGAAGCAAGTTGGGGATTCTTCTGATACATCTGAATCTACAAAAAATTGATGTTAGCAAATTCATGTAGATTCAAAAATGACCTACCTTTTGGACGAAAGCAGGGTCAGCCAAGTGCTTGGAAGTCCTTGGGTTGGTAGCAAGTTTGCCTAAAAGGTTTGGATCTGAGAACATTTTGGCGAAAGGACCTGCATCGTCAGAGGCTTTATGCAAAAAGGTGAGCGAAGCATAAACATCTCAATATGATTAGTGAGTTTTACATTTGGCATCCTGGACTTCTTGAAGGCCTTTGCGAAGGGCAGAACTGTCTTCAACAGCCAAGCCGCTCTGGTACGCGGCAATCGCATCATCATACTTCTTCGCGCCGTGGAGAGCTGCACCTTTCCGTGCCCAGCCTTTTCCCCAGGTGGGATTCAATTTGACGGTCTGAACATGACCTCGACGCTGAATAGATACATGTGATCCAACAATTGTCTTAACGTACCTCTTCCGCATCCACAAGAGCACCATCCCAGTCCTTCTTCCCAGCTTTAGCTGCCGACCTGTTCGAGAAGAGGACGTGATTTGTGGGATCGATTGCAATAGCTTTTGAGAAGAGATCGATCGCCTTGTCCCATTCTTTGGCCGCAAAAGCCTTGTTTCCTTGGTCCTTCAGAATATTTGCCTAACTGTTGTTAGTATAAGACTTAGTAACAAGTAACTTGGACTACACACTTCAGACATTGATAGATTGCAAGGGATGAAGTTAGGCGTCCTCGGAAGGACTTTTATGAAAGGAAGATCTTTCTAGAATTTACTAGTACTACATAGATCACGTTCTAAGACCTAACCCCCCTTTATTTACAATTGAATTGACATGTGCTCAGCATTGGCTCAGCAACCAAATCTCGTTATTTCGAGGACGTCGATACATGGACTCTTTAGCGATCCCGCTCCGTGGGACGAAGGAATACAATGATCGACGAGAGGCACTTCGCAAGGTAGCGGAAGACACTCTTGCAGCCATTCAGACTGGCGGCTTCGTTCTGAACGGTGTTACTCACGAACTTCAATCTAAAGCAGAGTACTCCAAGAAACGAACAGTATATTATGCGCCCAATTCGCTTCTCTCCACATGGGCTATTCCTCCGACCGCACTTGTCGTTCCCACACAGACACAGTTTACAATTTTGGAAATATCTACCCTCCAAGCTGCTCATCTTCTCGTATCATCGGCCGCTCCACACGAGAAAGTCGCGATTTTAAATTTTGCATCGGCTAAACATCCAGGCGGAGGATTTTTGACCGGCGCTCAAGCTCAGGAAGAATCGATCGCACGGGCCTCCACATTATACCCAACTCTCATGACCAGCCAAGCTCAGAATTTCTACTCTCTTCATAGTACCGACTCAAAGGGTGGTCTATACTCTCATGCTATGATCTATTCGCCAAGTATTGTTGTCTTTCGTGATGATGGTGGTGGATGGATAGAACCGATGGTAGTTGATGTTTTGACGAGCCCTGCTGTGAATGCTGGTGTCCTTCGCAAGTCTCCATGGGCCAAGTCAGCGCCCGAAGCAATCGAAGAGAGGATTGAGAAAGAGATGAAGGAAAGGATGGGAAGGATATTATTCCTTTTCGAGCAGCAAGGTGCAAAGCACATTGTACTCGGGAGCTTTGGAACTGGGGTCTTTCAGAACAATGTAGCGACAATTGCGAGATTATGGGCAGAATTGTTGACGGCGCCGGAATCAAGGTTTCAAAACTGCTTTACTCGGGTTGTATTTGGTATTCTGGGCAACAAGACGTTTGCTGAATTTGAAGCAGCCTTCACGAACTGAACATTTGGGAATGAGGACGTTAAACAACTGGGCTAATAGTTCTTTTTTGCACACTAAATGAAAACAACCATCTTCATTGTAGTGTATACAATGTATAAAACTGTGTCGTATCTAAGTATTCGGAGGGTTTGTAGGGACCTTGAAGATTATTCATCATGACTTGTTGACGGATAAATCGATGAAGACCCACCCCAAGCCCAAGGGAAGCAGGCTTTTCAAACACGCCCCACGATACGAAAAGAGCAAGACAGAATCAATATGATCCGTAGCCAAGATGGGTGCGCGATTTCCACAATCTGATGTACCAGCAGTATCTGAAACTTGAGAGACCTATGGAGAAAGTCTTCCCGCGATGCTTGAAAACTTCAAACGCAACCGACTCATTATATTAGTGAAGCCGATCTTGATGTACTCGTGTCCTGTTTCTCTCTCTCTGGTAATTGCGTGAGTCACCGATGACTGTGATGTAGTATACTTCTGGATGACCGAGCCACCGGGTATTTCATTTGCGGAGAACTTATTAAGTGATATGGGAGAAGGTAGCAGAAGGTAGCGGAGTTCGATGCTTATCAACTAAATTGATAACGATCTGACAATACAAAATGCAGAAACGCATGGAAGAGATTTCTGGGTTGATTAAGCATGTCAAGATAAGATATAATTACTGAACTCCCACCATCCTATCCTGTATTGCCAATGAAAATCTCATCACTGGACTTCTCCACTAAATAGTTTAGCACTCAACTCTCTTACATTTCATTTTACTTACATTGCTAAAGTCTTGTTATTTTTAGTAGATCTTAGCAAACTCACATTGTTCTCAATTTTGCAATTACATTCCCTTTTTCTTTATTTGCCCAGCATGTAATTATCAATGCAATAAGCCTCCATGCCCAAACACTCCCAACACCACCACACATTGTCAGGTCCTGCTGACCCAAGGGCTTACTTTGTTAAGCAGGAACCTATTAGTTAGAGCTTGCTAAAGGGAGACTTATTGTCAGAGAACCACCCTTTTGAGGTTTCTTACCTCATGTTTTCTTCTAATTTCCATGCTTTTTCACCTTAATTCATCTGCCTTCTACTGCCTTCATCAAAATCCTCACTGGCTAGACTGTGAGAACAAACTTCCTTATTGGTCTGGGGGGCTTTGCCAGACTCTGAGAAATGAATCACTTTTGATGAGGACTTCATCAGAGCCTTCATCAAAAGTGATCCAATTTACACAGGCCCATAACCTAGGGACTATGTGACTTGTGATGTGACCATGACATCAGTGGGACAATGTCACACCATGACATCAAACATGATAGTCACATAACTCAACCTCAGAATATTTTCTATCAACAAGTAGAGTGGCTCTTTAGACTTGTTCTCTTTAGATCTTCCTCTGCAAAGTTAGCACTTTATTATTTGTATCTATATTAACTTTATTAATATATCTTTGAATCTCCTTCTGCCAGTTATGTGACTGAGCCACAGCCTCCAGAGGTTTTCCTTACACTTACATGGAAGCTAAAGAAAATTGTGCTAGAAAACTAATGCAAAGAAACAGGTAAAGAGGAGAAAAAAAAACTGGATTAAGTAAGTAAGGAAGATAAAAATAAAACAGAAAACTAAAGATGTAGTTAGAGAGGTTGGGAAGGAAGGATAGTAGTAATAAAGGGGAACAAGGAGAGTAGGAAAGTAATAGAGTTAAAATAGAGAGAAAAGAAGTTGAGATAGAGTAAAGAAGAAAACAGAGATTAGACTAGAGATAAAACAGAGAGGAAAAACAAAGTAAAAAAGTGAGATGGAATAGGAATAGAAAAGAAATTAGTATAAAACTGGAATGGAGAGAGAAAATGGGAAAAGAGAATGAAACAGAGGAAAGTAAATAAAACCAGAGATGTTTAAAGAGCTAAAACTGAGTTAAGTTAAAAGAGTAGAGACTTAAAAGAGATGAATTCAGAGATATGCAGAGTATAAAGACTAGAAATGGAGGAGAGAGTAAGACAAGAACCAAAACTAGATAAAACTAGTGCAATATCAAGACTACTATACTGACTACTAAGTGCCTTTCTTGAGTACCTACAAAGTATCTTAGACATTAGAAGTGATTGTGCACTAGAGACAATTAAGCATAAGCAAAATCAGGTGGCAAGACAATTGTGTGGAAATTGAGTCTTGTAAAACAATTATATAGAGCAGCATTTTTGAGGTATCAGAAATAATCTCTTATAGTAGTGGAAAAACTGGGGTCATTTTGAAGTGCAGGGGTTGTAGTCTTTTCTAGGAAGCTCAGTAATTTTAATAATTAAATCAGAAAAAGTGAAGAGTCAGTATAGCTTTATCTTGAAGAGTGTGAGTGGATTGTAACAGATTTCACTGGTTATAATAAGCAATATGCTTGTAATGACACATTTACAACTATAAATAGCAATAAATACAGATCAGTAGCATTTGTCAATTATTATCAAGGTTTATTCCATTAATTACTTGATAATTAACAGATCAATTAACAAATACACATAAAAAATGTGCTAAGCAATTTTTTTATTTGTTTCTTATTGACAGATCCTATTTCCTTACCAACTAATTAATTATTATATATAGACTCTCACTATTTTATATTATTATTCATGACAAATATGTATCTTTTTTACTTTGCTATTTATTAATGACCCTGAGTCTTTATTGACAGTATTAGGGAACCACCCTTTTGAAGGTTTCTATCCCATGTTTCCTTCCAATTTCCATGCCTTTTCACCTCAATTCATCTGCTTTCCACTGCTTTCATCAAACTCCTCACTAGCTGAACTATAAAAACAAATTTTTAAGTTGGTTGGGCTATGAAAACCAGCTTCCTTATTATTATAGGGCTTAGTTTAGGCAATTTACATCTTTACATGCTTTGCATCTATGGCAAGGAACTCTTCAAGCTTAGATGTGCTAAGCACCATATTTTTTACTGACTATCTTACTATTAACTGATAAGTTTTTGGAACTGCTTAGTACTCCCTCTCTCATTAGTAAGCCCAAACACCATTTACACATGTTAAAACAGCATTATCATTACTAGCTCTTAGCAACTTTTAAGCATCATTGCTAGAGTTTACAGATTAAAGATCTTTGAACTTTAACAAGAGATACTCCTATTTATGTCTGAAACATAAAAGTTGTAAAGGCAACCAACTTCTGAAGGCTGTGGCTCAGTCACACAGCAGGCAGAGGAAGATCCAAAATATATCAATAAAGATGAATTAGATATGAATAATAAGGTGCTAGCCTGGCAGAGGGAAATCCAAAGAAAACAAGTCTAAGGAGCTACTCTGCTAGTCTGTAGAAAATATTTCAAGATCAAGTCACATGACCATCATGTTTGATGTGTGACATTGTTCCATTGATGTCTGTCATGGTCATGATCATGGTTATGGATCACATAGTTACTAGGTCATGGGGCCATGTGAATTAGATCACATTTGATGAGGGCTCCATCAGAGTTGTTAAAAGTGATTCATTTTTCAGGGTCTGGCAAAAATAGGGGCTCCAAGATCAATAAAGAAGCTGGTTCCCACAGTCAGCCAGTGAGGAGTTTGATGAAGGTGGCAGAAAGCAGATGAATTAGGGTGAAAGAGTGTGAAAAATGGAAGGAAACATGGGATAAGGGTGGTTTCCTGACAAAAGTAAGCAATATATTTATAGCATCAATATGACACAGAAATGAAATAACTTTAAGACAGAATTGCATCATATCAAGTGACAATGTCATCAACAACTCATTTGTTACCACATTTACAACATTACATGGCCCTTGGTGACCCTCTGTGTCCACAGCATCACACTTGTCTTGTCCATAATACTCCAACAGAAAATTTAAGACAATGGATATCTCTCTGTCAATGCGAGATAGCATAATAATTCTGTGACCACTGAAGATCTGCCTAAATTCCACACCTGCACTTCCTCCGCAATATTCTATGCACCTTGCCCCATCTTCTCCAAGTCACTCTTTTCCTATTTAACTCCTCGTAATCCCTACAATAGTATTTAGACGATGGGTTATATCCACACACGACACATATTGAAGAAATTTGCTCCCAGTAGTATATCCTTTCATTGGGCATGTGAGATGTACAACACCAAATTAACACAAGCTAGCAATGACTTTCTGTGACGAACGATGATTCGTAAAATTGAAGCCCAGCGTGATTGATCTGTGATAGGGGTCTCATTTCCGGTTTTTTGGTACCGTTTCCTCGGCTATGAGCCGATGCCTGTTGCAAGATACGGCATCCTTCTCCAGAAGAATACTATGTACTAGGTTAGATTCAAATACCATTAGGGTTACCCCAAAGTCTGAAAATAATACGTCCTGAGGATAGAGAAATGACTTCAAATTTGGCTTACAGACCACACGCGACAATATAAGAATCGGTTGGCGCCTAAAACGCTTCCAAATTCATTTCCACACCCCCACTAAGTCCATATCGAGCGCATCTTTGACGCATTTAGTATATCATGATCAATGCAATCGATGATTCTTCACTCGTGAACAAATATTTGGGTTTGCTGACATCAACTCCGCTTTATCTAACATGGAGTCACCTTGGACTCAGGTGAAGCAGTTTGAGCGAGAGTACTAGCAATAGTTAATTGGTTTCCATTATATTGTCAATTGGACAAGAGGAAGACGACCGGACCTATATCTATTACTTACTGGAGAGTCTGGTTTTGAGTATGGTTCTAGAACGCGGTTAGGAAGTTGGAAGCTGCCACCCAATCTTTTGCCAATGTCGTTATCAGAGCCAAATTACAGTGTTCAACGTTTCAATGACTTCATACATCGACTGGTTTACACATGAATAGGTCCAGGTAATGAAGCTATGAAGGAGAGAGGTTGACTGTTTTGAAAATCAGTATTCATTATTATAACATCTGTATATCCACTTTAAACCATTCGAAAGGGGACCTTAACGGCATTACGCCGGTCCCGGTTGCAATTGCCGGTCCACCGCGCCGCTTCGACGGTGTCCCTCGGAGTCCGGAGACTCTCCGCGTTTTTCTTTTTTCCGCCATCAAATTTGACAAATGTACGTGGGGGACAACCTAACTCTTTCGTTGTTTTGTGTGATTTCCAGCTTTGTCGTGCGGAAAAGCACCTGTTTAATTGTCTAGAGTACGTCTGGTGCACAAACAACGACTATGAATTCTTGCTTACCTACATATCAGTTTGAATACTTAAAAATGTTAAATGCCATCCTCGCAATCAGAATGATTCTAAACAGCGCTCTTTCCGATTGGGTCAGGACGTTCAGTATTCCAACTAAACTATATGTTTCATTTTGACAGAGTCATTAGTTGGAAGGCCACAACCCGTGAGCTTGACCAGCGTCTGAGATTCCTAGCTTCAGTGTTTGCGGTCAGTGTGTGCGATATCCCTCCTTATTGTGACCACCCTTTCGAGCTCAAGTTGATGAGACGCATGACGACGATGTTAATCAATCAAGAGGTTATTCCAGTTAGAGATCATTCCGGCCTATTGTTTATCTGTGGGTGAGGGGACAACGTCAATCATAGTCGATAAAAAAAGTAATATATTTGGTGCGGTTCTTATCTAGTGACCACAAGAGAGTGGCTAGCTATTCAGCCATGTTCCCTGGTACCGAGTACCCCTCCGCCTCCGTCAGTTGGCCCGGGGCATAAGACTTGAGCATGATCCGAACAGGCAGGAGGGAATTCTTCTGTCTGGGGGCTGGCTGAAGCTTTCTTAACCTCAACCTTCAATGTATTTACAAACGCAACCGTAAGTACGTTTTTCTTCCCAAACTGACGTGACCGAACTCAGCTTGGCTCCCAGGACCCAAGTCTCAGATGGGGTTTACCGAACTCGAGTCCCCTTGGAATCGGAGATAATACCGGGCCTGATCCGGGAATTTCTTTTTGTGTCGCAGAAGATTCGCGTCGATTGTTGGCTCACCTTTCTTCCAGGGTCGATCTTCTCGGACACATACTCCAGCCTGGCACAGACATTTCAACTGATTTGGCAGCTGTTGATCGTGCTGGTTTTATGGTCGAAGGGGTATAAAGGAAGCATGTGTACTCGCCAGCGGTCTTGATCCATGACGTACACCTTAATCCAATTGTTGATTCTCGCATCCATTTTCAACTGGTCGCTCTAGAGTCAGCACAAAGACACAGGGATATCATACATGCTGATAGCATTGTAAGTTTACCGTTGTGTCATTTGTTTGATCTGCGACACATGTACGTTTTGATGTTCTGCCACAAGTTTCCATCCGAACTGACCCGGCCATAGGATTAGTATCAAACCTGAGCGTCTTTGTTCGCCGAGAAGTTTCCAAAGGCACGTGAGGCTGCGCGCGTTCGTTAAATACCGCTCGAAATAAAATTAGTTTCGAGTATTTACGTTGAATGCCGGAATATATGTCAGGTTGCAAACACTGAGTAATCAACAATTATGTATAGCTTGAAAATGGGGATAACGATGAGTAGACCGTATTAAGAAGGATGCAATGGCAATCATGTGGAAGAAAGCATCGAGGAATTGGCTGTTAAAAGAGCGACCTCCTTATGGGCTGCGGAAGAAGAGATCCTTAGTCACGAGATAATTGGATTCAAACGAGAGTACATTAGTTAGTTCTACAGGTTGCGCACCGGGGGTCGAGCGCTGATGGTCGTCGCATATGGCATTTTCGTTTTTGATTCGGCTCTATCCAACGGTCTCTGACGAATTGACCGGTGGCGGCGCAAAGAGTGCAGAGCGTTGGGAGATGTAAACGTGGTGGACCCTGGACACCCTGTGCCTGGCTGGAAAAGGTAGTTTTGCTCATTGTCTCGAGTAGCCTTTCTACCCTCTTCTCGTCGCACAGAAAGGCCATGCATTGACGAAGCTATGTCAATGAGGGTTTGGCGAGGCTTGGTATGTAATTTAGTGACGGGACACACGGATTTGCGTCATTCTTTGGTGGTTAGGAGAAATCGCGATTTGATCTGGCGGGTTTATTTGATAAATCGAATTTGGACTGGATTCGATCGGGCCTCACTTACTCTTCCTCCTCCTTCCACCACCCAGCCCTATCTCCTGCCTTCATGGGCGACGACTCCCCGTCTACGTCGACAACGGCCACCGTGTCGCGACAAAAACAGTCCAGATCAAACACAACTGGTACCGTTCGCGGCAGAACGTCCCCAACTGGTGAGCAGAATCCCGAGGGGCGACCCCCAACCAAACGGGCCCGCAAGGCCATAAATTGCGAGCCATGTAGGAACAGCAAACTCAAATGTGATCGGTTCGTCAACGCGAGCCGTGTTCTGAGTTGACAGATTCATTATTTTCCCAGAAATCGTCCATGTTCATCCTGCGTTCTACGTGGTAAGCCCTCATTCCTCTTTAGTCGCTCTTTTCATGGAAACAACTTTTACATTCCAGGTACTTCTGCTATGTGCTACCAGGATGCCCGTGGCCATGAAGGTACGGACGCAATGAATCGCGTAGATGATCCTCAGTGAGTCTAAAGTCGGTCCTGGCGTAACGCCTGTCGACCTACCGTTCGAAAGTATTGACCTACTTGCAAAAGTTACAGCCGTGTTGACCCTGCGCAAGAAATCAATCGAATTCGTCACTCCATATCTCTCCTTGAATCCTACATCTTCCCAGCCTCACGCAATCACACTGTGCCCCACAGGCGCCAAAGTGATGCCTCAAGTCTTATCCCAAAAAAAGAGGCAGTAGAATCTGATGTCATTGACAAATCTTTGCCGGCAATGCTTGGGAGCCAGGGAACAGGTGGTTTATACACCGGACCGACGAGTACTACCACTCACCTACTTATGGTAGAGTATTTCTAGGTCTTCTTCGCTCTATCCTAATGCCTGACTCTACATTTACTAGAATGAGCCTCGAGGTTCAGAGGAGGCCGACAGGCAGCAGAGTCAGGAACATCCAGAAGAATTCACTACAATGGCCCCTGAGTATGACCGTGACCTCCTTGCCATGCTTCCCGCCATTGAAGTCATTGACGATCTCATTGTTTTCTATTTTGAGTATTGCAATTGGATATACCGCCATGTCAACCAGCCCTCGTTCACACAGGCTTGGGAACGCTTCAAGAACGGAACTTCCTCAGACCGAATAATACTGGCTACTGCATGCGTCATTATGGCAGTCGCAACTTTTTATCTACCCTCTCATCATCCTTTTTTTCAGAGTTTTCCTGAATCTCACGAGGAAATCGGGCTCAAGTTTTATGAAGTATCAACGACGGCTCTCCAAAGACGAATGGCTGAATCTCGAACCTACTCTCTGGAGCTTATTGAACTTTTGCTCATCAGGGGTATGTTTCAGACACTCTCGAAGAATGACACGGAGGAAATTTGGCATATTCGAGGCGAGTTGGTGACGATAGCTATGGCTATGGGTCTCCATCGAGACCCGGGGAAATGGAGAATGCATCGTGACATCGCGGAACGGCGTCGATGGGCTTGGTGGCACATTGTATTAATGGAGCGGTACATCTTATCAACCCTCTTTCTGGCTATCTTTGACCATATTCAAGGTGGCAAGCGTTTTTATTTGGGCGACCACTCACAATTGCGTCGCATCATTTCGACACACAGCTCCCTTCATATTGTGACCCTGCCGTCGATAAAACTGGACGCCTGTATTTGCCTAATATTGCGTTATTTCGCCTTGCCTTCATTCTTGGGGACATTATGGATGACGCGGTCTCTGTTCGACCTGTTCCCTACGAAAGTGTAATGGCCAATGACAGGGCATTAACGCAGTGGATGGAAGAGCTTCCCAGTGAACTTGATTTAGACGAATACCGGGTTGCGCGGAGCCTCGCATCTCCTAACACTGCCACAAGACGTTTTGGCGTTCAAAGTGTCATCATTCGTACGTCTTATTACCATATCAGATTTACGCTCCATCGGCCATACGCCAGCCCGAACCCGAGCCCCTCCACAGGGCTCTCGAACGGAAAGTCTACGTCGTCAGTGAACGATAATCCAAAGTCAGCACAAAGTCTGGAGATTGCTGTTGGTGCCGCCGACAAGCTAATCACTATGGTTGGTCAATCGCGTCCCGATTTCTTGGCAAATTCCGCTCTCGCTGTACCTGGACATATGACTTGGGGACCATTCCATTGTTTCTCTGCAGCTATGTTCTTTTCCTTCCAACTCATATCCAATCCAGACCAGCCTGGAGCTGTCATGTTCCGCGCGAGCATCCGAAAAGCCATCGGTACCCTTGAACAGTCAAGAGGCAATGCTGTCGCTGATAAAGGATATGATATTTTGACTTCTTTAACACCACTCTACGCTCCAGACTTTCATCTGCAGCCTTTGGACAATCGCGAAAAACAACGCCAACAAGTATTGGGTACTGTGCGGAAGCTCGCCTTCCCATACCACGATTCACATGATCCACGCCGGTATGGCGAATCACCTGTTACACGTGGTGTAGGGTCACCTGCAAATTCATCTTCTGTTAGTCCTCCAATGTCGAATATGTCGGGTTTACCACAGCCTCAAGGACAGTACGATTCGATGCATTCTATGTCTTCAATACGGACGCCCGGGGGATATACCCAGCAGCAGGGACAGCACATTCAGAACCTCTCGCAGTCTCCGACGCAGCTACAAATGCCATCATCCGTGATTACTCACCCCAGTCCATCGTCTGCTGGGTATCAATACCCCATGAATGCTGTGCAGCATGTCTATGGAGATACTTCCCGCTATTCGCAATATGTCCACCCCGTGGATGATACAATGTGGGGTGCGGCAGTTGGGTTCGGTCAGGGCGAGTGGACTCAATTCCTGGAAACTTTCCGGCCAGAATCAGCTATCGGGAGGCATACCCATATGCAAAACTCATAATCGTGGGCGCCTTGTCTGATCTTTTTGGATTTCTTTCCTTATCATTTTTCATCCTTTTCTTGGATTTTAGACCCTTGTTTTTGATACAACTGATGTGCACCTATCTTACAAGTTCTTCTCACGTTCAAGCTCTTGTTCTGCTCCGTCATTTCATATCCCCTGATACCTGATGTTCCGTATTCGTGCTTACCCCATAACTCTGATATGCTTTTCCATTGTTTGGAAGCCTTTGTAACAGTATAAATTGTTGTATGTAATAGTGTCGCAGGAGGATTCCTTCATCCGGACCTGTTCTGGACTGGCGACCTGCACTAATACCACTCCTCATGATATATATCTCCATTTTTTACAAGAGAATTGTCACTAATTCAATTGCAAGTCAATATCTGTCAATTCTTAACAAGGACCATTTACACAGTTAAATAGTGTCAGGAATAACACAATTAAATTTGATACTTTTGCATTACCGAACTGGTTGACTGAATTTTTGCATACGCTTAATGCGGCTGGATATGGTGGACCGTAAGGACGATAAATCAGGTGTCGACGTCGCAGCCTGGTTGGCTGCGATAAGCACTTGGTCAATCAAAGCGTATGGCAACCACGTCGAACATGCCGATTCGGGCGCTTCATGGGCTAAGCGAGAATCCGACTGCAAATCGGAGAAAGATGAGTTCCGTGAGTCATGACATAGAGTTCCCACGTACTTTTCGAATCAGGGAGAGAGTATGTTCGATAGCCGCCTCCAGGTTATCATATCGTAAACTGATTCGAATGAGATATTCGTGGTGGTTTTCCTGTCAATCGAGAATGGGGTCAGTAACGTTTCCGGGCCGAGTCGACATGCAGCATATACTTTGAGAATATTTATGAGCCATGGTGGTGGAGAGTATTTTCCATTAGTGCCAAGAATTGTTTCCAAAGTTGCCTTAGAATATCTATAATCGGTCTCAGCATTGTCGTGTTGTAGTAGAGACTGGCGCAGATATCGCCACCCTCGTTCCACTGGGGTCCCAGACCATGAGACTAAATCATCGTTAAGGAGCCAGTCGCTGGTATCTTCTTGTCTATTGAAATAGGGAGATAAATGAGCGAGAAACGAAGGATCAAACCAATCGTACATGACTGCATCAGGGTTCCGTGACAACCGTAGGCATTGTATTGTTAGACAATTGAATATATCAGTCATGTCCATACTCAAAGATCTAGCCGTAGTCATGGCCAGGTTGAACCGGTTAGCCTGACTGAGTCTCAAGACTATCGTGGGAGGAGGAAGCATGAATTCTACCAAACATATGAAAATTTATTGAAGGGCCAGCGGGACAGTAAAACTCACCCGGAAGTGACAAGATCGTGGGATCACGGCGTATAATATCGATCTGTGCTGAGAGGAGAGCATAGTCATACTGGATATCCGTAAGCCGAATGACATCAGAATCAAATCTTCCAGGTGTGAATTTGTCTTCAGGAACATGTTTTGTGAGTCTCCTCCGTTTACGTGGCTGAAATGAGATTATCATTCAATCAGGATAGGACGGATATGATGATATCCAGCATACCTCGTAGGGTTGATCAGTGGGAAGTTGTAAGATTACCCAAGAATCCCTAGCATCGACAAGAGATAATGCGTTGATGGCAAGATTGTAGGCGTCCAATTGCTCTTCAGCCAGGGAAGTAAATAATCCCGGGTCAGTAATAAGATCATGTAGTCTTCTCGCTCGCTGATACATGGCCAGTGCGGCTATCGGGAGATAAGTGGCGGAAGAAGAGAAAAGTACTAGATTACACACCACTTCGATAATCACCTCTGCGGATAAACCAAGTATAGAGTATTCTGGAATACGAGGGCTGAACTCGTGGGTCAATATTCCGTGCTTTGAATGCCAAGGCCTCTTCAACTTCATCCGCCAGTCCGGAAAAGTTAAATGACATAAGTTTATCGATTGAATTGTCGTCGCACATGCGGTATATCAATTGGCTTACATACTCTCTTTGCCTGGGATAATCAATTGGGACCCTAACACCAGAATTCGTTGAGACTCACAGGTGTTCGAAAGGGGTTGTCATGATAGATGCATATGCATCTTCATATAGCGCCAATTCGATAAGACCATGAATAACCGTGGACCAAAGAGAAGACGTATCAGAATCAGATGAGGCCACAGATATAGCCAGCTGAGCGAAGGACACCTCATAATGTACCCATGGGGCCAGTTTGAACAGATTTGAGATATGACCGTAGAAGAAATGCTGAGAATCTAGCAATTCTGCGGCCGGAAGGACTTTTGCCAAGATTTCCTGGTCTTCCGCTGAGAATGAATGACCACCTGTTCCAATGTCAGGAAATGTGGCCCACATCCAAAGTATGCAAACGTACCATGATTGCTTGCTAGTTCAAGTGTCTTTGTCAGGCCATCCATAACCCTAAGACAAGGAAAAAACTCACCAAAACTGCCGGCCAGCTTTTCGAATGTAGTGGCAGCATCATCGACTCTACCCATGTTGAGCCACAATCGTGCATGTACATAGGAAACCCCAGGTGTCCTTGGTAACCACGACAGTAATTCCATACTCGTACCATAAAAGCCCAGGAGTCGCAGGTTGTCACAGAAAACTACTTCATATTGCGTTGCATTTCCAGGTTCTATCGATTGCAAGAGTCCGCTCGCATCAAGATAACGATGCGCTGCATCGGGCAAAATGTCAGTGTCATCGGATTGGCCAACTAGGCGATAAATGACAGAGTAGTGAGGAGAAAGGAGAGTTCTGCTGCTGAGAGAGACATTCATGTTACGCATACGAGAAACGACATCGTCCGCTGCTGAATGATCCAAGGATGGAGGAGTTTCAGAGACAGCGAAGACTGGCTGTCGAGATACATAACGGAGCATAGCAATTCCGCGGAATACTGCAAAAATTTCCGCGAGTAATGCTGGATCCCAGTCCGAAATGTCTTCTGACAGAAATAAGAGCATCATAATGAGGACAAGCGAGAGTTCATAGCGCGCATCGACAGTTTTAGAGATGTAAGCTGTGGTGAGAGCTTGTGACCAATTGGAGTGAGGAGGGGGAAGGAGGAGCGCGACTTCGTCTTCTTCTCGCTTCACCTCAACATTAAATCCGCCGATTACATCAAGCGCCGTGCGAGTAGCAGCGTCTAGGTTTTCGAGACTATGTAATTTTGCTGAGATCCACTGGTTCGCCTGTGAATCCATCTCTTGCCTGAAATTTAAACGATCCATTTGATCCTTTAGGATCTCCGGTATCGTGAAAGAAATTTCCTGCCGTAGGATATCCATCATGCGTTTCTCAAGGTCTTGAAGAACCTGAGGGCCCAAGGAACTCCGAAGGTACCACAAAATGGCGAGGAGCTCATACTGTGGGTCCGCTATTGGACTTGAGAGGGCAAGGAGTCTCCGAAGCCAGATGGCGAGATCTTCCTTTACCAGTAAACCTGCACGCTCCCGCTCTAGAATCATCAACTCATCCTTATCTTGCAAGCCAAGAGACAGAGGTCGACGAGCACTTCGCTCAATTTCGCGACACCGCGCGATAAAACCTTCCCAGTCTCGTTTGAGTGCACTCCAGTAATTGGCATGTTGATAGGCACCAGTATGTGGATCTCGATGTAGAGTGACAGTACAGCCGACAACAGCCGCAATCTGTTCGCCGGTG
Organism: Termitomyces heimii; assembly: GCA_003313675.1. Classification (NCBI taxonomy): domain Eukaryota; kingdom Fungi; phylum Basidiomycota; class Agaricomycetes; order Agaricales; family Lyophyllaceae; genus Termitomyces; species Termitomyces heimii. The sequence continues at coordinate 338 of QLON01001685.1, read as the reverse complement.
GTGGCGTATACGGCCGTGAGCTGAGGCGGTTTCGGACCGGGCATCGACAGACAAACATCGATGTACTGATCAATAGCCGTTCGAAGTGTCAGAGGAGAGAACATGCCTGGCCTCATAGTGGCCTCGAAGAACTTTTCCGTCATTGACCCGGGGGATAAAAGATGTTCTTCGAGATAAGCGGGAGTGAGCTCTGGTTCTAGTGCATAGCATGACATAGTCCACACATCTGCGCGGAATCCTTCATGAAACCTTTCTACGTTCATGACTGTTTTCTCGACAATTGATTGACCTTGGCGATCCCATAACGCCCATATAGTATATCCCGCAATTATGAAGTC
>QLON01001679.1:0-12497 GCA_003313675.1 Termitomyces heimii | reverse complement strand
AAAACCCCTGGATCAAGTTCCATTTTCCCAGAACCACCCTCCCTGTTCGCATCTTGAACCCCGGAGCCTTAACCCCGGAGTTCCAGACACCCGAGTACTCATAGATCAAGTCTGCCTCGTAAGGGCGTTGCTTTCCCGGAAAGCCCCCGAATCAGCGGAATCTGACAGAGATGAAGTAAACATTCTTTGAGATATCTGCCTATAAAGGTAACCTCTAAAAGCTATAATATAGTTATACAACCAGCAGAAAGATATCTACAGTTATATTAATATAGATAATATAAGCACAAATAATAAGTGCTAACTTAGCAGAGGAAGATTTAAAGAGAACAAGTTTAAAAAGCTACTCTGCCCATCAATAAATAATATTTTGAGGTTAAGTTATATGACTATTATATATAATATTATACTGTCATATTATAATGTGAAATTGTCATGCTAATGTTATACAATGTAACTGATATAATTAATATCATGGTTATAATCATGTTATAAGTCACATGGTTATTAGGTTATAGAGCTATATAAATTGGATTACTTTTGACAAGGACTCTTTAAGATTTTCCAAGCTTTGATAAAGATTTTAAGACCAATAAGAAAGTTTATTCTCATAATCCAGCCAGTGAAAAGTTTGATAAAGGTAGTAGAAAGCAAATGAATTAGAGTGAAAAAGCATGGAAATTAGAAAATAACATGGGGTAAAGGACCTCTAAAAGGTTGGTTCTTTGATAACACTAGGAAAATTAAAATGGTAAGTAAGAAAATATAGTAGTTAAAGTAGCAAGAGAACTGCATGTTTACCTACAAGGCAGAGCAAAGTCTGTACACACTAGCAAATGAGCATTGCAAGACAAACTTCTTACCTTTTATAGCTACATCTATATTTTTAATGTGCCTAAGCTTTAAAGGCATATTGTAGAGCAGCATTATAATTTTTGCATTGCAAGTTACATAGATAGGTGGAAGATACTAGAATTAGTTTCATGCAACTACTAGTGGCCTCATATATCCTAATATATTAGCTCTTACACTAGTACTTATAACTTCTGCCTTTATATAAAATCTTGCTATAAGCTTTTATAAATTAACTTTATGCACTTTCAATTCCAACTGAGCATTGGATTGTAGCCTCAGTAGACTTCATTACTGAGCTGTCAAATGCATATAGATACAATGCAATTATAGCAGTAGTAGACTTCTATGAAAAAAGAGCTCATTTTATTTCTATATATACTATATGCTCTACAATAGGAGTGGCTAACTTATATTAAAGACATGTGTGAAAATTGCATAGCTTATCTAATGCCTATATCTCTAACTAGGAGCCACAGCTTGTAGCTGAGTTTATCTAAGAGCTTTATTGTCTCTTAATATAAAGCTTGATACTTCCATAATTAAATAGACAGATAAAGTAGATAAATAAGAAATTAGAGTGTTTGAGATAATATCTTGGAATTGGATCAGCAAGGTGCTAAAGATAGTTTAACTATGTTAAAGACAGGATGCAGTTGCTTTATTTTTTAAAAGCAGCTTTAAATAATAAGCTAAGAGTTTCACTTAATGCTTTATAGTAAAAGGGCTTAAGTTACAATGAGACAGCTTTTTAAAGGGCTAAGTGGTGGAAATGTCAAATGCATCAAAGTAGATTCTGTCACCTAGTTGATACTTAAGAGTGAGAATGTAACCTCAACCATAGTAATGTGCCATGTCTTTCTTAGCTTTAGTCAGTGCTATTCTTGTGTAATCTTCATCTAATTGGCAAACTTATTCACATACTCATTCTCACTTGAAGTTCAAAGCCCATTCAAGGATAGTGGCTAGTATTCAAAAAAAAGGAAAACACTTGTATAAAGGCATGTATATGGTAATTGTATTGAGACTCTGTATCAGATAGTAAATTATCTTAGTCATCTTATTACTCATTATAAAAGCGATATAAATACTACTCTCCACCTTCAGTAATCTTTAATAACAAAGAGGAATATGAAGAGACTTCACAGAGAACTGTAGCTTCTGGCAGGCAATAAGGCAATCTTAATGTGAGTGCTCTTCTATGTAGTAATGGAAGCCAGTGGCTTGTAAGTTAATATACTTAATACTCTCCTTACATTATTTGTAACAAAGGTGCAATTAATTATTAGCTAACATTTGGTGCCAACCATCCTACTGGAAAATGGCTAGAGGAATTTTGTAATGAGCTACCTTAGCTTATCTTCTCATCACTCATCATCTGTCTTAGCATAGATGTCCATCAACATTAAAGGCCTCTGGAACTGATATTCCAGATAAATTACATCATAAATATAAGTGTGGTCCATTCACTTAACAGAAATCTTATTCTGCAACATAATATAGATTATACAAGCATTACTAAAGACTCAATAAAGGGCCATACTTGGCTCTGAAGGCTTCCTGAGCAGCTTCTTATTATAGGCTTCAACAGCTTCTCTATATAGCCTTAATTTAATAATAACCAAAGCCAGTTGTAGATTAATGACTGGCTTTCCTCCACAAAATGCACTTAGTGCTCATACAAGAGTAGATTCAAATAAAGTATACTAGCAAATTTAATGCTAGGCTGGCTCAATAGCTGATTAGCCAACAGTGCTAAAACAGGTTTCAGCACAACTTGGCTATATTTGTAAAAGCAACCTCTAAAAGTTGTGGCTTAGTCACACAGCTGGTAGAGGAAGATCCAAAGTATATTAATAAAGGTAAAATAGGTACAAATAATAAGATGCTAACCTGGCAAAGAAAGATCCAAAGAAAACAAGTTTAAGAAGCTACTTTACTAATTAGTATAAAATATTCCAAAATTGAGTTATGTGATAATCACATGCAATATTATAGTATAACTAATGTAACTGATGTCATAATTATGGTCATAGTTATGTTATGAGTCACATGGTCACCAGGTCATGTGACTATGTGAATTGGATCACTTTTGACCAGGGCTCTGATAAAGCCCTCATTTTTTTTTTTTTTTTGGAGTGGCATTGATGGTGGGATAGTGAATGCCCTTGGCATCCCTCTCTCACCCACTGTACTGCACACCTGGGGTTTAAACCAGGTTCCTTATTAGGGCAGCTATGTAGTTAAAATTCTCCATGGGGAAATGCTCTTTATGCACTAGTGTGGGGCTCAAGGCCTAAGATTCGGATCAACCTATTCCTTTCATTCTGTCAGGCCCACTACCCACTAAAACCCCATCTTGATCCACATCTCATGGATCAGTAAAGGGAGTAGTATCTACCACTCCTGTCCCTTCCCATGTTTCTATGACAACTTTAACTTTAAGGGATTTCTTTCTGTACTTTTTGTTTGTGAGTCTGAGGTCTAGCTCCACTCTCTTTATTAATGAGGCATTCCACTTGTTCGTAATCTCAGTTGCAGAACATGGGGTATCATTTTTTTGTATAACTCTGTCACATCTAAGGGACTATATTAGTTGCGCTGCCTCTGTTATCAGGATGCGGAAGAGGCAGGTTAGGCCTTCTGATTTGCAGTCATTCTCCTTCATCACCATTATGGGACTGCCTAGGATTGAGTATAAGTCTTGCTTGGGGAGACTGGTATTGGTCCTCTTTTTCCAAGTTTTGCTTGCCATTTCCCAAATAATGGCTTGACCTGGACTTGTGCATTCTGTCAGTATGTGGTTTAGGGAGTCCTCCATATCATCATGTTTACATTTCATTCTTTCAGTGAGCTCAGACTTCATTGTGGGTCAGTCCCAGAAGGAACCCACTTTATATGCGTCATATGCGCATTTTCACAGGAATACTCTCAAGGGTTTTGAGAAGTCTTTGCTTTTAAAGCTTCTCCAAATTTGTTTCTCATTTGGAAAACTCTTATTAATCTTTTCTATGCTTTGCAGTGTTTGTCTTATAACAAAAGCTGTTCTCTGCCATGTTGGGACTTGTGTTTGCCTTCTGACCGACTTATAGGCAATAGCTTGTGTCACTTTTGATAGCTTCACTCCCATTATGTGCAGTTCTGTTAGAATTGGAGGAATAGATACTAGTCTGCCATTTTGAAGTGCTTCTTTTGCCTTATTTCTAGCTGTTACTTCCTTTACCTTGGTTATAGAGTCAGATAGATCATGGAACAGTATTGGTGCAGCATGCATTCTGAGTCAACCAATTGTGATTCTTAGGAGTCCTGCATTTTGGGTGTTTATGAAATCTAAATCTTCTTTCTCCTTGAGTTTGGATGTTAAGATATCGATGGTTTCACCTAACCTAGTACTCAAAATCAAGGGGGTTTCTAGCCCAGTCTTAATTGACGCAAGTATTATGGCCAATAGGTTGCTCCCTCCTCTGGAGTCTCTTTCCAAGCTGAACCATTTTCCGCCCTCATTCAGTTCCTCTCTGTTCACAAAAAATACCTCTACTCCCATGACACTGCCACATGATCCATTCTGGTCATGTTTGCTAATGCCCTTTATAAAGGCCTCGGCTGGTTCATGGGGGTTTGCACACCTTTTCTGCTTGTAGACTTTGTTGTATATGGGTCTTGAAGTGAATATTCTAAAGATGTCGGTGGTGAGACTAGCTGTAGCTAGCTTTGCATCAAAGGTTAAGTAGGTCCCTCCACCAGTCATTATTCTTGCATCATTGGATTGTTGAGCCCTAGGGTCCCATTTTTCTGGTAGGGTGTCCAGCATATCTTTTGATCTGCTCATGCAGGAGTGTGGATGCTGGCAGCTCACTTCATTTTCGATTTTCATACAGTTGGAGCATACACATTTGTCCAATTCTATATGTTCTACGTCATCAAATGCACTACTTAAGTCTTCAGCATCTCCTATGCTTCTCATTTTGTGTTTAGATCTCAGGCATTCTGCGATCTTGCCATGATTCAGTCTTCTTAATTTTGGTTCTGCTGCATGGTGATACCACATAGGCAGTTCCCTCAGGATAGACCTGGTAAATGCTAGTCCTTCTAGTTGTACCTCATATTCACATGCTGTTTTGAAGAGGTTTGTAATGTCTGGGCATATTTCCCCTTGGGTCGAGGTCCTTGTCTTCCAGGTTTGGAGGAATGGAGAGCTCATTACTCTTTCATCCAAGCTTCCTTCCAATTTGGGGGTATTTGTGGCCATTAGTGCATCAGCAACATATGCCCAGAGTGGGCAGTCTAGTCCAAACTTCAGGTAAGACTTTAGCCACATCACATTTATGGCTTTATTCCTAGTTTTTATGTCAACTAGTGCTCTTCCCCCTTCGTCGAGGGGTTTGAACATAGTCTGTTTATTTACTAGAGAGCTTTTTCCCCCCCATATAAAACTGATTGCTCTCTTAGTTATCCTTTTTTCGACATGGGCAGGCATGCCTTGTACTTGTGCTAGGTATTGAGTCATGCCTGAAATGACCATTTGCACTATTAGTTTTCTACCCTCCAAAGTTGAATTACTTTTCTCCCAATTTGCTAGGCTTTTGTCGATCTTTTCTAGGACATTAGTCCAGGGTGCACTGAGGTCAATTAGATTACCAAACCATGCTCCTAGTATCCTAATGGATGTGCCATCTTCAACTATGTGGATGTTGTCTGGGATCCTGGTCCCACCTGGTGTTGTTTGTCACTCCCTTAGTGCTCCTTCCTGGAATTTAGGGGTGCCTATTGGAATTATCTCAGTTTTTGTTGAGTTGAAGTTTGTTTTTGAGGCAATACACCAATCATCTAATATTTCATTAAGGTGGTCAAGGTTGTCATCAGCTGACAAAAAGGTGGTTGTGTCATCTGCAAATAAGTTCGCAATTAGTTTTTCAGCTTGCCCTGGAATTGGGTATCCTTTTAGGTTTGAGGCTCTTAGAGATGCCGCGAGATGTTCAATAGCTAGATCAAATAGTAGGCAGGATAGGGGGTTACCTTGCCTCACCCCTCTGCATATTTTCCACAGTGAGCTTAGTATTCCATTTATCATAATGCGTGTTTCAGCTGTTTTATAAAGGGCTTTTACTGTATTAGTGAAAGTGTCTGGGATCCCAAATTTCTCTAGGGTTTTCCATAGGTATTCATGGTCAATTTTGTCATAAGCTTTTTCTTGATCTAGTGCTACCATCAGTCCATTCATTTCTTTTGCTTCCGCATAGTGTATCATCATTCAGATCAGCTTTGTTTGTTCAGTGATGCTCCTTCCTGGGATGAAGCCTGCTTGGCTTGGGTGGATAAGGTCAGTGATTACTGTTGCTAGCCTGTTGGTCAGTGCCTTGGTAAAGAGCTTGTAATCAGTGTTTAGGCATGTGATTGGCCTGTAGTTAGCTATGTCAGTCTTTTTGTTTTTCTTATAGATGGGACACATCCATCCCTCTGAGAAGGTGGATTCTTCAATAATCCCATATCCTTGAATATCCTTGCACATTAATTGGAGGAGTTCAATGAGGTCACACGTATTTCTCTGGGAGCCTCCGCCTTGGTTTAGCTTGTCATCATTTATAAACTGGCTATTCATGGATTTCCAAAACTCATAGGGGATTCCATCAGGGCCTGGTGCAGAACTATTGTTTGACTTCTTAAGCACTTTCATTATTTCCTTATATTCTATTGTTTTTCCTAGTTCATCGTATTGTGTTTCAGAAGTTCATGCATTAATTGTACCTAAGACCTTCCTGACTTTTTCTTCTCTGATTTCCTCAGGTGTGTCACGGATTAGATATTGTAGATTATTATGATAATCTCTAGCAAGCTCAGCCATTTTTACCAAGTCGTTTTCATATTGGAATTCATTTGCTCCCAGGTTGTTCTTCCAGAGTGAGTAAATCAGGTCTCTCGGACTTGCTTGTTTGTTTGATCTTGTCCAGTATTTGCACATGGTTTCACCATCAATTCTATTCTTCACTGCTATGGCATTCCTTTTAGCCATGTGGAATTTATTCTCTAATGAGGTTAGGTTATCTTCTACTCATTTCAGTTCATTCCTTATTTCAATTTCATCTAGATTTGTTCTTGAGAGAAGTTGATTCTTCTTCTCCTCAAGCAAGGACTTCTCTGCACGGTACTTGGGGACAATTAACCTATCTCGATCTCTAGCCATGGTGAGTACTTCTTCTTTCCATTTTTGGTAAATGGTTTGGGGGTTTACCCTCTGGCAGTGCTGGCCATTCAGTGCTTTGATTTCTTCCAAGGCTCTTGCACCTTCTCATACTACAAAGGCCCTGAACTTTCCATCCTTGATAACGTGGGGCTTTAGTGTCCACCTTCCCCTCCCAACTTTGGGGAAGTTTGTATGGGCTATCTGGACCATGGTAAGGTGATGATTGGTACCAGGTATTCCAGATGGTGATATTGTCCAGTCCCTTGCTAATGCAGATATTTAGTTAGTCATGTATATTCTGTCTATTCTTGACATAACTGATGTAGCATCTTGAATGAAGGAGAAAGATCTCTTAGTGGGGTATGTATCTCTCCATGCATCATTAACTTGCAGTACTTGCTGTAAGCTGTCTAGTGCTTCTGTAGCATCATTAGGGTCCAGTCTCATCAGTGTCCTATCCTGGGCATCTTCTACAACATTGAAATCTCCCAGAAGTATATTGGGTTTGAGTTGCAGATTTTGTGTGAAGAAATGTGTTAGATGGTTCCAGAAGTCCTGGTTTTTGGCACCATCAGTTTCTGTCATGTTTGGCATGTATACATTCAAAATATCGATGGTCTCTTCTTTATGCTATTTTACTGAGACTAGCATTGCCCTGCCCTCCAAGATCTCTGTCATATTGGTCTCATGGACATTTACTAGATCACAATTTAGTACAATTGCTACTCTGGCTTTCCCAGTGGGGTTATGCAGGTCAGCAGAGTAAAGGACCCTCATTCTTCTGCCAAAAAGTTTTTGGATATCATCCCTTCTACTTTCATTAAGGTGGGCTTCTTGGACCATGAGTATGCCTATCTTTTTGTCTCTTATAAGCTGGTTAATATAGTTCCATTTGGTTTCTGACCTGGATGACGCAGAGTTTCTAAAGCCTCTAATGTTAAGGGTGCTAATGCATAGGGAGGCCTTGGTGTTTTTTGGGGAGGTTCTGTTTGAGGTACTAGTTTGATTATTTGAGCTTTGTGTTAAGTGCATATTATTCATGTGTGGCAGTGCAGCGTCGAACTCATAAAGATCAAGTGTGCCATCCAAGTCCTGTTGTGTTTGTGGTGTACCATGCTATTTATCTTGCGAAGACAGAGGGATCCTTAGATCGCTACTTACTGGTACATCTATTTGGTTAATCTGAAGAGTAGTTGATCCACCTCCATTTTCCCTGCTGTTGATGTTTTGGGCCAGAGTGGTGGCTGGCTCTCTTGGCCCACTGGTAGCAGAGAGGTCCAAACCAATGCCGGAGTGTTGTGTACTGTTATCATTGATATTTGCTAATGTAGTGGTTGCTGAGACTTACCAAGTAGCCAACCGTGCTATCTCAGAGTGAGCACATTTCCCAAGTACTCAGAGGGGACGTTGCTTCAAAGTTCTTTAGAGATAAGTGGAGTCCATCTTTGGGAACTTCTAGGCTTAAGCAGGACTGCTGCATGGCACCTTTCTCTATTTTTTTATAGACTGCCATTGTTTGTCTTATGACATTTGGCTCTCCGACTTACATGTACTACGTGTGGCCAATATATTTCAGTCTTCAGCCTTAGGTGATTCATCCATGCCTGAAATAACCCACATTACATGACATGGTAGTGCTCCTAGGAGTTGCCAATTACTGGTAGCTCCTATATTCCTATGACTGGAAATGAATTTATTTTCTAATTTAAGCGTTATTGCACTAATGCAAGTGTTACAAAAGAGGGGACTCTGGTTAGTTCCATTGGCCATGGAAAGCCCAACAGCCATATGGTCTTCCTCCATGAGCACTTCCTCCACCCCTTTCCCTTCCCATTCCCCTGCCTCTGCAAAAGTTTTCCGCATAGTGCTCTGCGTTATTATTGTATGTGCTCTGCGGTGCTTGGCTAGGTAGTACCTTCATGGGTTTATAGCTGAGCCATCCTGGCAGGTCTGGGAAAGGACAGTTTGGAGAGTCATGGTCAATCAACTTGCAGTTGATGCAGAGAAGAGTGTCTTTGCCTAGCAGTGGTAGCCCAAAACCAGCTGTGGTGGAGGGAAAGGTGCACATTCTCATCAATTGTATGAGTCTTGTGTAGTCCTCATCAGCTAGGAAAGAGTGGTGGAGGAAAACATTCCACCCTCTAAAGTCACCTCCACTCATTTTGCTTCTTTTCACTTTTAAGAACTTGACTGAAATGTTATTCAATATGTCATTCGCTACTCTATCAAGTTGGGCTGGGGCACACTTGACAATGTGTTTGATGACCTGTTTGGAATTCTGTATGCCATTGACTATTAGGGTGGTGACAGCAGAGTGTGCTTCTGCAGAGTCGACAAAGGTGAGGCCATATATTGTCATCACAAAAGTGGGGCGTGTATGCTCAAAGAGTTTAAAAAAGAGTGTGATATCCTTGGTAGAGACAACTTCAAGGCTTGCGAGGTAATCAAATTGCTTTTCAGTCAGTCTGGAGATCAACATATGGTAAGGGGGTGGGAATCGGTCAGATTCCACTGTGTGTTCCTGTAGTGGAAAAGAAACCCCCAGTGCTACATCACTTTCCACCTGCACAAGGTTTTTCAACAGAGCGCAGGTCTTGTCGACAGTCGCAAGGCTGTTGGTTTCATATTTGCTCCTAAACAGTCTTGCCCAGATCTTTGGCATATTGACACGCTTCCACGACTCAACCTGGGATGCAGTTATGTTGTCAAAAGGGTAGATTCCCAGATGTATCATCAGCCAACTGCCGTTTAGTTTTGCAGTTCTCTGGAGGCCAGTTACATTTGTTGTGATGTTATTATCAGACCTCACATCTCTAAAGATTTTGTCACTCGGTCCTTATTGGTAGTCATGTACATTTGACAAGCCTAGCAAGTTGAGGTCGTTGTTACCATGTTTGGTGGGAGGGACTGGGCTCGTCTCTGGGGCTGGGTTAAAGTGGGGGGAGCCTTCTGGGGAGTCTACCAGTATGTCATCCCAGGCTGAGTTTCCGACATCAGTGGTACTTTGGTCTGGGATTTCACTTATGCCTCTTGTAGCATACATGGGATTACCATTTCTATCAGGTTTGGGAGCCCGGGGTATGCTCCTAGATAGACCAAAATCTCTCCCAAACAAGAATATGAGTTGTTGTATCTGGGCGTTAGGGGGAGGCAACAGCGAGGGGATGTTTTCCTGTGTAGGTTGTACTGTTGTGAAAATTGGGGTGCCTAAAGGAGGGACTGCCATGGATGTGTGCTGTTTTGGTGACCTTTCGTTCATGGGGCTAGAGGGTTGAGGTCACTTGGTGGAGTCACTTACCTTAGGTTTTTTACGACCTAGATTGAGTCTAACTTTCCCTAACCATGGCTTATTTGGTCCGACTTCCCTGTAGATAGGCTCTGGTGGAAGAGGGGGGATGTCAGATTCTGCTGATTCGGGGGCTTTCTAGGAAAGCAATGCCCTTACGAGGCAGACTTGATCTATGGATACTCGGGTGTCTGGAACTCCGGGGTTAAGGCTCCGGGGTTCAAGACACAAACAGGGGAGGTGGTCCTGGGGAGTGGTCCTGGGGAAATGGAACTTGACCTGGGGGTTTCGGGGTTTTGTGGAGGTTGGGAGTTGGTGGGGGTCGAGTCGGAACCGGAGGTTCTAAGATGAGACCCAGTTAGTAAATTTAGAGTTGCAAAGTGCATACCAAACTTAAAGCATGCAATTATTCCGGCATGCCAGTCAAAGTGTGCCAGTCAATGCATACCAGTCAAACAAAGGGCCCACAACAGTTCAGGTAATATCAAGACTAGCGAATATAGCAGTGAACTATGCTATAAGTACTACAGGGTCGGGTCTCAGGGTTCCAGGGTGTCTGGGATGGTTTCCGGAAGGCATTGAGTAGCGGGCCAAGATTGTATACTGGGATTGCGCATGTGGGGTGTGCAATCAATTGGCGCGGGGGGATCGTGATGCGTGATGGCCGGAAGTGGGTAGCGGGATCTGGCGGTTGATGGCAGTCGATCCCAGGGTCTGCAAAGCAGGGTTTCCGGGGAGTTGGCTGATGTCGGTTGTGATGCGAGTTAGTGGTGGCGTTGGTAGTTGTGGGGGCGGGGCGTGTTGTGGAGAGGGTCCCGGGTGAGGTCCCGGGGTTGTTCTGGGGAATTCCGGAAGGGGTCGTGACATCACCCCCCCCTCAGCGCCAAGACCCTCCGAGGTGTGCATAACTGGTGGTTTGGTCTGGGGTCCAATCGTGGGATCCGGCACCTGACCTGCCACGTATCGAAAAAAATTTTACTATCAGCTTACTCATGTTGCACACACTGATGCATTCCCCAACGCCCCTGGCGACTAACAAAGTGGCCCCCCTGGCCGCATGGGAGGCCTGAGACGTGCGATACCAAGTGCGTGTGGCTGTGCTCGTTCAACGTGAGTGTCGCCACATTGACCGTTTACTCTGACTGACCTTCCTTTTCCAGAACTACGCCTTAATTTTGCCCCGGAGGCAGGTTCTAGTCAGCCCCCAGAGCCTGCCCTTGATGCGGGCTCTGGTGTCCCCCCAGAGCCTGCCTCTGATGCGGGCCCCGGTGTCCCCCCGGAGCCCCAGCCAAGTCATTCCACACCTACCTTTGCGTGGAAAACTGTCCAACCCCCTCCCCATCCTAGGCTGTCCACCCCTCGTTTCCATCATTCTGAGATGGCAATAGGGGCCGTTTCCAAGGTCCCGGAGAGTTGTTGCGTTGCGTGGGCGGCTGTAACTCAAGAACAATTTAGGGAGGCCCTGGAAAGGCTCCGGGATCTGCCTGCTCACGCCTGGTGTGTGAGTAATGGACTAGTGAGTGGTCTCAAGCTCTGGGTCTCTTTGCTGATTTCGGCGCAGTGCTTGCACTGCGCCCAGCGACAGGTCTCCTGTCTGTTTGAGGTCCCGGGCCCCTTGTCTTGCTGGGACACAGCCATGTGTGAGGCATGCCGCCTCAACTACAAGCGGTGTTCCATGTCGGCGCTGTAGAGGGCATGTTGTGTTTCTCGGGAGCAGGGGTGGCCGCTGGGGGGGATTACCTGGAGGATGGGAGTCGAGGAGCGGGATTGGGTGGTGGAGCCGGTGGAGGAGGCGTCCGTGGAGGTGTCTGGTTGGGGTTCGGGGAGTCGGGGGGTCAGCCGGGTGGGGGGCCGGGGTTGTTCTGTGGTCCTGATCACCCGCCGGGTGACCTGGGCTGGGGCCAGCAGCCACGAGGGCCTTGGAGGGTGCCTGGACAAAGGGAAGAGGCGGGCGTCGCCCAGTCCCTCCCCGGGGCCTTCTAAGAGGGCACGGTTACCCCCGTCCCTGTCTCTGTCAGCGTGCCTTTCTCCGGTGACTTTCTCCCCCTTATCCGGGTGGCCGCTGGGCATCGGGGTGGGGGCCTGGCCGGATCGTTCGGGGCAGGGTGGCCAGGAGGGGGAGGGGCGCGAGGGAGTGGAATACAAGGCAGTCGTCCCGGAACTGGGGGAGGTAAGGGT
>QLON01001676.1:0-75155 GCA_003313675.1 Termitomyces heimii | reverse complement strand
GGGAAATGGAACTTGACCCAGGGGTTTCGGGGTTTTGGTGGGGGTTGAGAGTTGGCGGGGGTCGAGTCGGAACCGGAGGTTCTAAGACAAGACCCGGTTAGTAAATTTAGAGTCGCGAAGTGCATACCAAACTCAAAGCACGCGATTATTCTGGCATGCCAGTCAAAAGCATGCCAGTCAATGTGTACCAGTCAAACAAAGGGCATGCAACAGTTCAGGTAATATTAAGACTAACGAATACAGCAGTGGACTACACTATAAGTACTACGGGGTCAGGTCTCGGGGTTCCGGGTGTCTGGAATGGTTTCCGGAAGGCATTGAGTAGCGGGCCAGGACTGTATACTGGGATCACGCATGTGGGGTGCGCAATCAATTGGCACGGGGGGATCGTGATGTGTGATAGCCAGAAGCGGGTAGTGGGATCCGGCAGTTGATGGCGGTCAATCCCGGGGTCCGTGAAGCGGGGTTCCCGGGGGTTGGCTGATGTCAGTTGTGATGCGAGTTAGTGGCGGCGTCGGTAGTTGCGGGGGTGGGGCGTGTTGTGGAGAGGGTCCCGGGTGAGGTCCCGGGGTTGTTCCGGGGGATTCCGGAAGGGGTCGTGACAGCTATAAATCTCCATTTCTCTTTAAAAGCCCAAGGAATTCAAGATTCCTTAAACTCTTTATAGATATACAACATATGTTCATACTTTTTATGAAGTGCTACCAGATGAATTTTTAATTTATTTGAAATCTTGAATTATATAGGCAGCTAATTATGCCCATGCAAGTTCCACTGGAATCTGTATAGCCAAAATATCCCTTTTAAACTTGCATTTCAATACAGTTTGCCCTAAGCTGTAAGCTGGCTATAGCTGGCCCTACATTACTAAGTCCACCATGACTTTGTTTCACTTATGTGGCATTCTTGGGTCTATGCCCCAATCAATTACTGGCTTGAACACTGGTGTATCTCAGATATACTGCTTTTTCCAGTAAAGAATGACTTCTTACCAGTCCTTACACTCAGACTTGCCTTGCTTGAAGCTCAATGAGCTTTATTGCTCTGAACTGTTCTTTTTCCCTAAAGAGTACTTTAGTACTTTCTTTCAGTTATCAGGACTATAGAACTATTTATAGGCAAGTTATTGCTAGCTTGCATCACCTCTGAGTCCACTATGTCTTTGACTAAGGGTGTACTGTTACTGCCTACAAGTTATGGATGCCTCTTATCACATGCTTCTCTACAGTGCAGGAGTATCTCAGGTAACTATCAGCCTCATCCTACTCCAGCCTCTGCACTGGTGTGGCTATGTCATTAATGATCACTTAATCATTAATAAAGCCTAACTAGACTTTGTTATTTTTTATAAATAGAGTACCAATAATCATATTATACATGTTAAAATTTGCCACATTCATATAGATGTTGCAATACTCCCTAGGTACTTTGATAGTCACTCTAGTACCATAATTAACAACTACCAATTGTTTTTCACTGCAGTGTGATAAGGGTAGACAATAGCACTACTCTAACTTTTGTAATATGAGCAAAAATGAGAGTGAGCCTCAATGTGGTGCTTTCCAAATTTCACAGTACCCACACTTTGTGTCCATTAACCTTGTTCCAGATTACCAGACACTCCTTGGAAGCAACTAATATAATTGGTTGCTCTATAGCAGCTTTATTTGCTAGTACTCTAGCCTTGCACATATGCACTTGGTTTGATTGAGTTACTTATTTTTACCTCTACTATACTTTGTTAGAGTTCTGTTATGCTTAGCATATTGTAGCAAATGCATAGTTGCAGAGCTAATTTAAATCTTTTTCATTTTTTTCCCAATAACTTTCTGCAAACACATTGCAACCTTGGTGCATACTCATTACCATAGCCAATGACAACTGCACCACCATCACCACCACCACCACCACTACACCACATTTGTGTCTCCTGGAAACTTGTTCAGATTCTCTTGCTATATAGTCTAGTGCCTGACTATTCACTCAATCTACTTATTTACCTCTACTATACTTTGCTAGATTTCTATTACACTTAGTGTATTGTAGTGGACATGTAGTAATTGCAGAGTAACTTTGAATCTATAACTTTTCCTTCACAACTTTTTATGAACACATTGCAACTCTGGCATGTACTCATCAATGCAATAGAGGAGATGGAGAAATGAATTGAGAGGGTAAAACTATGGAGGCTAATCAATAAAGTCAGAAAATGAAATGAGGAGACAAAAACCAGAGATGATCAGCAAGAGTTGGAGCTGAGTTGAGTCAAAAGAAGAAACCAGAGATGAGAGATTGAAGGGAACTTGAAGGAATCAAGACAAAACAAGATGGAGACAAGAGATGATGAGAGAAAAGTGAATAAGAGAGAAAATGGAATAGATTTGGAGTTAGTAATAGAAGATAGAAATTAAACAAAGAGACAAGAGATTGACAGAGACTGAAATGTAACTGGGTGCAATATTAAGACTGGCCTACTAATTAATGAGAGATCCTCTACATGTACCTACAGAGTGTCTCAGGTGGTGGGAGTGATTGTGTGCCAGAGTTGATCATTGTGGAAGAGTGATAATATGGCAGAGTGATCATGTGGTGGTGGAATTGTGCAGTGGCCAGATCTTATGGGGTGATTGTTCAGGGTGGCCCATGTGAAATGCTGGGAGTGATTGTCCTGTAGTAAGGTGTGGGGAATCATCCTGAGAGGTGTCAGAGTTGGATCTGCACAGCAGTCTTGAAACTGCTCTTACAGGCCTTGGCCTCCAAAACAAACTCCTCAATGATGTTCACCTGGGAGGCCAGTCCCCTGCCATGAATGAGAGTGAGTAACATCTCAGAGGGAATTCCCTCCCAGAATCATTCCCAAATTGTGAATTCTTCAGGAAACACAGCCATATTCTCAGCCTGATCCAGCAGAGCATTATAGAAGCCCTGCATTCCTTCTTCAACGCTGTAGCTTGCTACAGCTCTTAGGGCGCTGGTGCAGCAGCTCTTACAAGCTGTAGATCAAAAACGACCCGGCGAGGATTCTTCGGCTATCCTCTCTCCTTCACATGGCCTATACTCACCTCGCCCCTTTCGAACCTCCGGCTTTGTGGGACTATACAGCCCCGGCTTGAGTTTTGGCCCCTCTCTCTCATGAGGGGGGACCGGTGCTCGAGAAGTCTCAGGACTTAAAGAACATCATCCTTCAGAGTGCCGATCCAGGAGTAGCGTGAGGGATGGTTTTATCCACCGGGATGGAGCTTGGACTGTCATCCTTGACCAAGGCATTCACGATAGTGCTTGGCTACTTGCTTTGAACCTGATCTGGACTCAAAGTAACCGGACTCGTCAAAACGGCACCGGACAACCGTAAAGAACCCTAAGATGACACAGTAAGACCAGCACGATAAACGGGCACTTGCTTGTGATCAAAGAATACATCGGTTGAAAAATAAGAGTACAAGTGTCATGACTGTCCACAGCGTACACCGCTGACTGCTCAGGGAAGACTACGACCGGCATTGATAGCATTTGCAACTTGACTAGTGTTCGGGCGATTGAATGCATAACTATATCACAAGTCAGCCTTCTCAAAGGGCAGAAAAAAAGAGTCGTACCGTTCATAACTATCAATATATAGCTCTTCACTACTGCACGTCGCCTTGAACGCCGGATGACCAAACAACCTCTTGAAATACGCTTCCGCTTTGGGTTCAGAAGGTAACTCGAAACCACGATAGTGCTTCAACACATTGCTCGCTCTGAACAGCCCTTATCATCGTCTTCAGGCCCAAGCCTGCCACGCATGACTAAGTAGTTACTCACAAGGACCTGCCATAACATCCGCCCACCCTAACTGCCCACCGTCAACCCACAGCCCCAGCCCCGTCCTGACCGCCTCCGCCTCTCCCTCTCCCAGATACCCAGCGCCGGAGAGTACTTCGTGCTCCATACGCTCGAAAAGAGAGATGAGGGTAGCAATGGTGGTGTGGAGCTCGATCGCGGATTCGATTTGTGAGGCGGGCGATTGAGACTGAAGGAACCGGTAGAAGGAGGGGACGAGATGACGGTTTGTGTGGTCTGCTTGAAGGCGAACAAGGGCGCGAGCGTCTGTGTGCATGTGTCAAATTTGT
The DNA here is from genome assembly GCA_003313675.1 of Termitomyces heimii. NCBI lineage: Eukaryota > Fungi > Basidiomycota > Agaricomycetes > Agaricales > Lyophyllaceae > Termitomyces > Termitomyces heimii. The sequence goes on along the minus strand of QLON01001676.1, from coordinate 71,043 downwards.
GAATTAGTATAATAGATATCAAAGGTTTAAGTTGACGAGTAAACGTACAGGGATCGATTAGAGAAGGCAGAAGGCTACGTCCTGTCTTCGTACTTGCAAGACTGGTGTGTGACATTGGGTCATCATCGTTGTGAGGGAACGGGGAGGGAAACGTACTCCTCGATGTATTCCATGATGACCGTACTCTCGTTCAACGCCCTCGGTGGATCATGCTTGTGCAATTTCAAAGCCGGAACGAGACCTTTGGGCGAAACTTGAAGCAGATCTTGAGGTTTTCTGTATGGATCGACCTCGTCTGTGAAATTAGTCGTTAATCCGCACGTCATCTATAAAGTGCAGAATTATTGGAGACGAACAGTACTAGATAGATAGTGAAATCAGAGTGAGAGTGTTAAAGGAGGATGGTGAACCTTGTATGGAATCCCAAGAAACTCAAGCGCAACCCACACGCGTTGTACAAATGGACAGAAGCAGCTGCCAAAGAGTGTGATGTCCTCTGGCACTTGGTGCTTTTTGACCGTTTCCAATGCGAGTCCTGTGCATTGGTTGTGGTAATGTTTTCCTGTGTCAGTAGACATGTATTACAAAGTCGAGATTGTATGGGAGTTTTTGTCTGAAGGAGACTATTGATTCAGCGCGCAATGATGTCATCATGGCTTGCATCATATCATTGACGCTAACAGCTCGATAAAACTGAGGATGAGTAACTGAGTACTGGTATTGCTAGAACCTCTACAAGTACAAGTCACATAGCTTGACACTATACTTTCAAACCAATTTGATTCTCATTGGAGAGCTTGCTCCCTACTATATAGATAGGGACTGCAGATGAATTGTTAGGGACCGACAAATTGGCCCTGCGGATCCTCAGCATTAAGAAGTATGTAGGCCAAAAATATGCCCTCAGATCACCGCGTCTGGGGGCAATCATTGTCAACTACAAGCTGGTTGGGACACTGATAAACTTGTATAATATATCGTTTAGACTTCATACGACGCGCATATACGCGTAATACCTTAGCATGTTAATACAAATGGTATGCAAGACAAATAAACCAAGAAAAAGGAGTGTCGGTATCAATATATGGGTCCTAGATGGGAGGAGAATATGATAAAATAAAGGAGGGATGATTCAGAGTACTCGCTCGACGGCGTGAATTGATATGATATAATATGATAGAGGTAAAGATCGCGAGAAAGTTTGGAAGTGAGTAGAAAATATGAGAGCTGCCCAGCCGGTGGAGAGGATAGATAGAATAGATATTACCATAGATCGCTCTGTCATAAAATAGACTGAAAAAAGAGTTGAACGGGAGGACTCTTCACCCAACGGCTCTCTCGGCATCCACGCTCGAATCAACGACCTCCTCGAGCGGCCGCGCCTTTGTCTTTGCATTTGGCTTTACCTTCGAACGGCCCTTTCCCACTGACACACCCGAGTCCTTCCTCGACCTCGCGGGCGACGCAGAGGCAGGGGCAGAGCTGGAGGTGATCACGACCTGAGCCTTGTTTGCGACGGCGTCGGGGGACGACGGGCGCGAGACAAAGGGCGGCGCGAGGACGAGAGGGCTGCTTGTTTTCGGTGCCGTCGTGCTCGTGCTCGCGGGTTTGGATTTAGATTTAGGTTTCGGTTTCAATTTCGGTTTAACGCGGGAATTGGTATTGGGAGACGAGGGCATGCGGACGGGGGAGGGAGTGCGCGCGCCGTTGTCGTGGCCAACGTCCATCTCTACGGCGGGCGGCGGGGCACGTGTGCGGGCCTTCTTGCGGCCGTTAGACGAGCGCGGAGAGGCGTTCGTCGACGGATGGGAGGAGGACACAGAGGAGCGCTCGTCGGCGTCGTCGTCGCCCTGGCGTGGACGCTTGCGTGTGCTGCGCAGGGGCATACCACACCGCAGCCGCTCGCACGAGACGAGCTTGTCGTCGTGCATTGTCGAATCTGCGCGGAACCGCGCGCGCTTGATGTCGGTCTGCATCTGGGTCAGACAAGACGGGAGAGGGGAGGATGAGACGCACGGTATGCTGGCCCTCGTAGCACCACCCGTCCGGCGGGCCCATGTCCCCGTCGCCCTCGACGGTCTTCCCGCAGCAACCCCACGTCGTCTCGTACAGCGTGCCCTTCCCCTTCGTCTGGGCCGACACGCGCTCCACCTCTGCGCTCTCGTCGTCGTGCGCGACTAGACAGCTCCTGTCCGTGTTTTCGATCTCGAAGAAGGCTTTGTGGCACCGCACGCAGTGGAGCTGCGGCGGGGGCGCGAGCGCGGCGAAGAAGGCGGCGAGGTGTTGGAGCGCGGCGGGTTGGAGGTGGGAGTGGAGGCGAGAGACGGTGTAGGAGTGGAGTGTCTGCGGGGGGACGGCAAGGATGTGGGCGCGGAGTGCGGCGACATCTGGAGCATCGGGCGGTGGGGATGGCGTCAAGGGGGGCTCAGGTGGCGGCGAGGAGTGGTCAGCAGTAGCGGTGAGCTCGAGGGCTCTTTTGCGAGAAAAGAGCCCGAAGAGCATTATAGTCTAAGCTAAGGTTGCCACTTGTTATCATTTCTCGCACGCTTCATGCACGTGGAGGCAGTTCTTTATTATCATACAAGACAAACCATCAAGTGTAGTAGCTGGGCAAGGTCAAAACCAACTCATCAATATACCAGTACCTCGTCGCGACCTTCTTCGACTTCTTCTTCTTCTTCTTCCTCTTCTCGCCTGCAAAGTCCTGAGCTCTCGCCATCTGTACCCACGTTCCACCAAGACCCATGCCAGGGCTGAGCACAGGCAGGAGCGCAGGCTGAACCAGAAGCGTGATATCATCGTTGAAAGGATCATGCGGCTGAGGACCTTCGGCTGGCGTCGCAGCTGCCTCTGCAGCAGGCTCCACATAACCAGTCGCACCTACGACACCATGAATCGGGCCCGAAGACGTTTCAAGGATACGCGGCGTCGCCATATGTGGCATCTCGTCACCGTAGTCATCCCATCCCGCCCACGGCGAAAGCACTACCTTTGCAAATCGTCGCTCAAGCTCCATCTCTACCCCGTCTGGATCCTCCTCAGTTGCCAAGGCCGATTTGGGCAATGTAGCAGGAGCAGGCGGTTCCGAGTATGACTTTACGCGCCGTACGGAACATTCGACGATTCCAGACGTGTGTGTGATGGGGAAAGCAGTCGGGCCGAGGAACGGCATGAGCGAGAATCTAATTGCGGGGCCCCAGTCAACAACAGGCGTCTCCCAAGCGTCCACGTCGTCCGAATTCAATCCCCACCCCTCACTTTTGGCCCACGTAGGTACGGTGTTGATATCTGGGTCAACATTATCTCTGATGATCTGCAGCTGCTCCGCTTCCTTCATGAAGGCGCTCTCGTCGACCTTGATCACCTCCACGTTGTCAGCCTTCAACTCGTCCTCGAACTTGTCCACCGCCGCCTTGGAACTACTCGTCTCACTATCCAATTTGAGCCGTTTGGCGTCGGGCTCTGCAGGCTCGGGAGACTCATCCTTCGTCGGAGAGGCTCCTGCTATTTCCTCTATGCGAGGCCATGGCCTGTCAGCTTCGATGATAGGATCAAGTGGCTTGTACCCTTCAGACTTGCGTCCAAAACATTCGAAGCAGGCCTTGCTGAACTCGTCTGGGATTTGCTTGGCGAGCTTCGACGTCAGAATGAGCTCCTTCTCCGCGAGTTCAATGACGGTCAAAGACCGCCTGAGCTCACGGTCGAAATCGGGCTCGGGGAACACACGGTTACGAATGAGGAAACGGATAAAGAACCCGACGAGGCGCGGGATATTTATCAAGTTCCTATCAGACCTTCAAAGGGTAAAAAAAATCAATACAAGTTCATAGAAACGCGATCGGGCGCTCACCAAATAAGCCCCTGCTTGCGCATGTACGACGACAAAAATATCTTAATCTTCAGTTCTGGATCATTGAGAAAATCGATCATCTGTTCTTCACGGCGAGCATTTTCATTAGCCAACAATGTCCTGACTTCTTCATCGCTAGAAACAGGGATGGGGTTGATGCCATAAAGTGCATAGGGCGGCCGAGCGCGCACGCGGGGGGGCGGAGGCCTCTTGTGTTCGCCGCGGCTGAGATGCGTTTCAACCACCTGCTCTTTTGCGAATTCCGCCTCGTCGTCAGTCGACTCGGGCTCATCCTCCATCTGTAGCTTGTCTGTCCGGGTCCAGACAGGGGTGTTCGACAAAAGACCGACAAAGAGACGGAACTTGGTCGGACGTCAGCGGGGTTAATCTCAGTGAGCTTGGGGAACGATACGGACTTGATCCCATGACGTAGAGATGCCTGTAGTTCCTTGTGGCCAGGAGCGAGTCTTGCGAAAGTCGTTGGCAGCTTCGTAAAATCTATCAAGGGGCGATGTGTGTCTATAATAATAAAAAAAAAGATATTCTTTAGCACTCCGTAAGAAGCATCAAGACCGATCGCGACGATTAGAGAAAGAGCAGATCTAGTATACGTACGCACAGACGAGATGAGACTCACGGGTCGTACGGTCCAGTAATCTTAGAATCCTCGTTATCCATCCACACATCCCACCATTCCCTGCGTGCCCCAGGAACCACAGGCGTCCGCGGTGGCACCTCAGCCTTCTTCCCCCTCTTCGTCTGAGTCTTACACTCGTCAGTATCATGCCTCGTTTTCAGCGCGACAGTCGGGATCCCCAGCCCGTCGCACTCGATCTCGTCGTTCTCGGGAAACATCTGGATCCCACGTTCCTTGAAGTCCTTGAAGGGTAGGACCGTCACGCCTGCCGGCGCCTTTGGGAAAGGCGGGAAGACTAGACGGTTGTCGGCGGCACTGGAGGGTGGTGGGAGGGTGGTCATGAGGGGGTTTGAAGACGCTCATTTTGCTTTTAGTGGAGTATTTATATATATCAAAATAAGGAAGAACGCGTCTGGATTCTGATCAGTCGGTTATCCCCGTATGATATTCATCGAGGATCACCTTATGTACATGGCGGCAACACACCTCCCTCCACTTTTCAGTCAGAATTCTTACATGGGTTGACGCTCGTGCATAGCGTTTGTTTTACTGGAATTTTTTACTTACTCTGAACAACAGACGTAACAAAAAACTACGCGAAAAAGCTCCACAGCACGGCGAGCCAAGTTCAGGGTACTTTGATCAGAAGCTATCTACTAAAGATTTTTTGGATTATAAACTTGTGGGAAATGTGCTCAGGATAAACGGACTCCGGGCAAGCATTCCTAAACGCGAAGACTCATGAGCGGCCATCAGGAAGTGAATAGAATTGGAGTAACGGGCGCTTGCAGAGAATGATTAGGCGGATTGCTTATGCACCCCCGAAGACGGTGGTGGCCTGGCAGGGTCAGGTCGCCGTGGAGACCTTCTCTGTTTTGTGATAGATCGCCTCTCCCTTTGTCCTGGGCTTAGCGCGCCGAGTCATTCTGTTCATGCCGTGGCGTGGAAAGCCGTACAAGTAGGTCTTCGGAAATGAGTAGACTAGGGCCACCATAGGACTCGCAATAAGTGAGGCTTTGATAGGCCTAAGAGCACTCTGCCAGATTGAAGTGATTTTGGATATGGCCAGCCACCTTGTTGAGCCTTTGCTGATCCCCCTTCATTTGTTTTGAAGACCCAGAAATATCGCGCCGCATGAGAGCAGACAGAAGCTGCGTCCAACGCTGAGCATATCTTTCTGAAGCTCCAGCTTGGCGCACAATGTTCGCGGATACATGAACGAACTGGTGGAAAGTTCCAAAAACTTGTACGAAAAACTGGAAACAAGCCTTGAGATCTTGAGACGCCACGAGTATTTTTCTTCCGTACGCCTTGCTCCATGTTAACAAGCAGGTATTCAGAAGAAGAAAGTAGGAAGGGCAACAGCAAGTTTGTCTCATAGGAAAACACCGCGAGACCTAAAAGAAATCCATACATTTTGCCCCTCGTCACAAGATATGTATCACTTCCGATTAGCTTCTTGCAGAGCCATCGCTTCCCGCTAGTAAGGTAACCAGTATCCATCAAGGAGACTGCTCTGGTCGAATGCGTTTGTCGTTGTTGAATTTACAAGGCCCGGCCCTCGACCCGTGTCACTGAATTTCAACCATCATGTCGAAACGCGGCCCTTCCCCGCCACCCGTCGAGGGCGTTCTTATCAAGAGGGCCAAGTCAGACGCGCCTCCTTCGAACCAGATTGCCATATCTTCCTCGAATGACCCCAGAAATAAGGGCCTTATTCGTTCAGTACAAAGGACGAGCGGTCTCGAAGCGCCAATAATTAGTCTTGCTGGAGCTCATTCTGTACGTGACAAAAGTATAATACAAACGCTTTGTCAACTCAGGAATCCACACAGGCTGAGATTTTGAGCTGTAGGTTCGACCCAACCGGCCAAAATGTCGCTGCATGTTCAGCAGATCGAAGCGTCTGTGAGTCCAAGTCAATGAAACGTCCGAAAACACGCGTTCACGCATCCACAAAGCTCTCTGGCGGACATATCCTCCGAATACAAACTACGGACTACTTTCTAACCTCACAAAAGCCCCCATTCTCGACCTGCAATGGTCTTTGTCCTCCTCAATCCTCTACACCGTTTCTGCCGATCACCTTCTCACTACTGTTGACCTCGCGACGGGCCAGCGCCTACGAAAGATACGAGCACACCATGAGATTATTAACACAATTGACCGGACGTTAGCTGTGGGAACAGAACTTCTTGCGACAGGATCAGACGACGGCACAGTAAAAATATGGGAAGGGGGCGAGGAGGCGCCGAAGCAGGCTGTAGCGACGTTGGAGATCAAGTGTCCCGTCACATCGGTGTGCTGGAGCGCGGACGGCGCAAACGTCTATGTCGGTGCACTAGACAACGAGATTCACGTTCGTCACCCATTCATTTAAACGCCTGAAGTACTCATATTTTGTCTCCTGGCACACTAGGTATTTGACATACGCAAAAACGAACAAGTATACTCACTCAAGGGTCACAACGACACCCCAACCTCGCTGTCCCTCTCCCCGGACGGCTCCTACCTCCTTTCCCCGTCATTCTCGTCCCAAACCCTCATCCACGATATCCGTCCTTTCTCACCATCACCGACTCGGATACACCGCGTCCTTCAGGGCGCCCCCGCCGGTTTTGAGAACACATTGCTCAAGGGAGCGTGGAGTAGGGATGACGGCGGACGGCGTGTGGCCGTCGGAGGTGCCGATAGGACGGTGACGATATGGGAGGTGGAGAGCGGCAAGATTTTGTACAAGGTCGGGTTCCGTTTCCGTTCTATGTTCAAGACTTGTCTCATCCTCTCTTGTTAAAGCTTCCTGGCCACAAAGGCACAGTCACAGCTGTCGACTTCCATCCAAAGGAACCTATCAGTACGTCCGTGTACCTCTCCCATCCTTCTTTTTCCTGACGTCTCTGCATAGTTCTCACTGGCAGCAAGGATGGAACTATGCTGTTGGGTGAGATAGAAGCCGGGATGGCGATATAGTTGGTCTTTCGCTCTACATCTCCTCGTCTTGATGTTTTTCCGTTATAATACTTGCTTATCGTAAACAAGTCATCACCTGAAAAAATCTACGACATCCGGTGTTCATGCAGATGTATTTGCCGCAACGAGATTTTCTAAGGTATACAGTGCGAGATATGGTAGATGGGGATGTATGGTTGGGATAGAAACAGGCGTCATGATTATAATTATGATCAGGAATGAGTGAGATGCAACAAAGCAATGTGTACAGATGAGAGAGTGAAAAAAGACAACTCCAGCAGTTAAGCTACATAAGCAAAGGTGTCTTTCGAGCCATCCACACGCTCGATGTATTCCTTCTCAAGCAGGGTTTCAATTGCCTGGTAAAAGTAGCATCAGTTATCCCAGAAAGAAATCAAGAGCTGAGACCGTACCTTCTTGATGTCAGGGATCTTGGGCGCGAAGCGTTGTGAGATCTGCGAGATGACCTCCTGGATAAGACTCTGGTTCTTCATGGTCTTGCGAGCCTTCATTATACTGTGTCCCCTTTGATCTCAGTAAATGCAAAGTGCACAAGAAAACCTGACATACCGGACAACAGTCGCCTGGATGACATACTTCCGGTCCTCGTCAACAGCTTTGAGAACGTCTGCAGACTCGGCCTTCACATCGGCCTTGATAGGCAAGTTGAGGTTGACGCGTATCTTTTTCGACTTGAAGTCTAAGGTGCGAAAATTGAGAAAAGGGACATTTCCCATCAAAAAATCAACACCACATACTCGGATTCAGATCATACTGATCTTTCTCTTCGTTGACGAGAATCTTGGCCTTCACCAGCAGCGCCAGGACCTGCGACATGATATCCCTTGTGATAGAGGTTGCCGTGACAAGCTCATCGAGCGACATGGTATCGTTTCTATTATACTGCAACAAGACAGCCATCTGATACGAGCTAGTCATGAGGAAATATTTCTGGTTCAGATAATTTGTCCGCAGCTCGTTCTTCGAGTAATTCCATAACCAGGTGAGTTTACGCCCAGAGTGCTTGGTTTGGTAGTACTTTGAGAAGCGATCATAGGTCGGCAGGATCTCCTGTGGGATGACAAATTCATGCGGGGGCGGGTTGAGGGGCCAGAAGTTGGTGCCGAGTACCATAATGCTGAAGGTGATATCCATATCGTCGTGGTTCTGAGCCATACGTTCCTTGAAGGAATCTGTGAGATCTTTGCTAAGACTCATGTCTATGAATGTGTTGATGAGTCCATGGTGTCTCGTAAAGATGGAACGGAATGAACGTACCAGTAAACATTCGCTGGAGCTTGTTGGTGTACTCGAAACCGCAAGCTTCCTTCAACTTGGAGATCATGCTGGCCTCGCTTTCATCAGATGCGGAAACACCATGAATTAAACGCTTCGAGAGTTTCGTTGTGTAAAACGTTTGAAAGACATCCTTGTCCTCAAGGTACTTGAAAAGGATCATCTAGGGCTTTGTTAGCATGAAGGAATCTGGCAGAAGATGAGGCACGCACGACACGATTAAGCGCTCCTTCAAGATCCTCTTCCTCTGCCATCTTGTTATTCTTACGCAAAAGCATATCTGCATGCTTGGCAATAAGCTCAGGCGATTTGGTGGACGAAGTTCCCGTTGCGACGTTACGGTTGACGAATTCTCGACAAGCCTTGTCCAAGCTGGCTGCAAACCCAGCTTCGCTCTTAAAACTTCTCGTAACGGTTTCTGAATTCTTGCGGTGTACTTCCAAGAGCGCATCAACGTATGCCTTGGGATCGACATCACCAGCGTCTCCAGCCTCAATCAACTTGGAAACGGCGCTCAAGCCGGCTGTCTTAACATGTTGCTCGAACTTCTTGCGAAGGGGCTCCAATCCTTCTGCAATACGTGCAAGGAGAGCATACATACGTTGCAAATCCTCATCCTTGTCAAAATCGAGCAGACTCTGGAAACTCTCCCACATCAGGTCGGAGTGTTGGCGGATAAGAACGTCATCGCATTTAGCAATAAGCTCTTTGCGAGTCTTGTTATGTAGGTATCTCTCAACACGGTCTTCTTCTTCCCGCAGACGATCCTCTACCTTCTTCAGATAATCGGACACGCTGTTCGCCGCCAAGAATGATTCGGACTCCTTTTTGTAGTACTCCTCTGTCGCCTCGAGGAACGGTCCCTCGAAGTGGTCTTTATAGACATCAAGGCACTCCTTGTTCAGATCGGCATTATCAAGACCTAGAGAAACGAAAGATTCCACAACTTTTTTCACGAGACCTTGATCGATGCTTTCGCCATTCCTTTGCTGTGTGATGAGACGAAGCATGGCAGTTGTCAATTTTCGATTATCCTTTTGAACCTGCTTAAAGAAAACGTCTTTCCACTGTGAAAGAGCGAGCTGATGCGGCGTAAGAAAGTGCCTCGAGATCAAACTCATTGCTCACTGTATAAACTGGGTAGACTGTCTTTTTGCCTTCGTCTCGTTCACGCTTAACCCAGTAACGGTTTAGATATGTAAAAAGACGGTTCAAGTAGTTTGCGCCGGTGGTGTAACGATCCCACTGTGTTGCGTAGTATCTCAACAGTTCAACCTCTTGTAGCGATTCACATGTCTGATGACAGAGGACTGATCAGTGCAACCCGATAAAACAAGCAGTGAGATACAAACATCAACCATCGGTTTAAAATGGTCTACGAAGTATGCATGCAACTTGTTGTACAGATCGGAGCCTACAAGGTTAGCGCCGGCTGCAAGCAGTTAACGCTTGCCACACTAAATTGGGGAAAAATCACTGACTTCGGTTTCCATCCTGTTTTCCTGCAAGTTTGGTTGATGTGCAGTAGTTGTAAACCGTCGAATAAAGACTTGAGTAGTCTGGAAATGAGAGACCTGTCTCAAGTCTGTTCATAATGAGGTCGACACCGTTGTTTAGATAGGCCCACGTCTCCTCCAGATCCGCGGACTTGGAGGGCATTGGACCGATGGTCGACGTTGACGCCATTGGGTTGGTTATAATAGTGGTTAGAAGAAGAGAAACGCTCAAGATGACTCGTGGATCTGGACGCGTTGAGCACCGCCACCACTGTGGTCGGCCTGACGAGCACGTGAGTCAAAAGCGTCCAGGCAATACAACCTCCGTAGACCTGGCTATGGCAAGCAGTATTCAGCCAGCTCTAGCTCGGGACTCGACATGCCTGGTGTTTCTGCGAGATGGTATTTCTCCGTATCATGCCTTCCCATGCCGTACCGCCGAGTTTCTGGCAGTCAGTGCCGCCACGAGGCTTTAAGTTTGTTTAAGTCTGGTCCTTCTAGCATTCTTCCCGGGATTTTTGGCGCCTTGGAAAACCATTACTTATCCCGTTACATGGGTAAAGAAGAGGTTCTTCTATTCCATCGGGAACACCCCACCATCGTATTTCACCTCTGATTTGGATGCAGAAACTTCAGCCACTATTCTTCTACTAGGATGTGATGACCCTCGGCGCATTTGATTTACCCTCTACCAGTTTTGATTATCTTCATTCTCTCCGCTTTCATTGTAACTATTTTATGTCAAGGTCGTGGTCTCGATTTTACATGTTGTAATGCCGAGCCAGAAATTCTGGGTACATCGTCATTTGATTAGAAGATGTGCCTGTTGATACAGAGTGCTGCTTAGCTCGCAACGTTCTTCTGACCATGATTCCCGATGAAGACTAGCAACGAGAATCGGATCAAAGGCATCATCTGGAATATTTTCTTTCATTTATTTCTGCATAAACGTTCACTCAGCTGTCTACGAGCGCAATTCCAAAGGCTGGCTGATCTCTCGATTCCCTAAGAATCATGGGAGAAGGTGAGACACTCAAAATTACAGTTGTTTTGTTCGACACACACCCTTATGTATACGCCATGCAGGATGATAATAAAGAAAACACGCCTACGAAATTCTTTTCAAATTGGAATACGAGGAAAAGGTTTTCTGACTTCCGCATATCCATTCGCATATCCACGGCTGGAAGGTCTGCACGTTCAGCATGAATTTCCGCTTTCCGACCGGGAGAAGAGCATTATCGACGATATCGGAAAACTGGTGTCACTTTTGACGATTCCACCAAAGTATATGCGGCGAAGTTTGCCAATCCAGATTTCAACGTGCATTATGGCACAGATCCGATTTTTGCCTTTCATTCGAGAATGGTTGCAATGCTTCCTGAAATTTAAAAAAGAAGTGTAATCCCTCAGTCTCTGGACTTGCTCACATTGTCAAGGAACAGTTTAAAGACTCGTGTTCTGTCATTCAAAAAGAGGATTGGTCTAACATTTGTCATTGTCTGTGGACTGGTAATGTGTTTGCCTTCTCCAGAGCTCTCCTCATCCTTGCTAGCACCAAGTTGATGGCCATATATACTGAGTCTTTATATACAAGTTATAGCACTAAAAAGTCCAAGAAAATATTATATATAGTTTACCATTAGGATAATGAGCACAGCCTAACATAATTTTCTTTTCTATTTCGCATCTACTGATTTCATGATTTTTAAAGTCCAGCAAATTATTAGCAAATCAGCCAGGCTAATTTGCAGCTGCAATTTTTGTACTCCTATTTCTGTAAAGGCAAGGCTTGACATCTGCAGAACTCCTTCCACAGAGCCAGAGATGCAAGTAACAAGCAACGGTCAAGTAAGCATAGAAGTGGGCAAGGAGTTGACATCTTGTACGTATGGCATCTGTCGTAAGTAGTTCTACTATGACTGTATGTATTGTATAGCCCGGAAGTGGGCTCGAGTCCTTATTAAGTGGGCCTTCGTGGCCGATCTGTCATAAATTAGGTAAGTAAATATGAAACTGGGTGGGTAATTGTAATGTATGGTTCGCTCTGGTTGCGGCTGCAGGCCGTGTCATCGGCGTGGTCTCTGGTCTGGATTTCGGTCGGCCTCCCTGTCCATTGTAATGGTTAGTTCACCGTATGATCTTTCGAACCGTCTCGTGGCGTGTATATACGTGAATAAGACTTTGAGTGCATTTGGGTCACTGAGCAGGGTGCTGAGGGCTTTTGGTCCCGGGCGTATCGCTTCATGTAGGGTGTCGTGTGCTCTGCATTCGAGTAGGTAGGGTGGACTGTCTCGGGGGCGTCACCGCATGCTGTGCAAATGGGACTTTCAGCTAGCTTTTTGTATGCGGTGAAAGTATGCATTTAGGGGGCAGTGTCCCGTGCGTAACTGTACGAGAATGGAAGCGTGCTTGCGGGGGATCGATGCAAGGGTTGTGACTATTGGTGATGTGCGATAGAAATTGGGGTTGATTGCTCTAGCTCTGTCGAACCTTGGCGACTTCTCGATACGGAGCTCTACTGACTTTTGCCACACCATTCTGTGTCGCATGATTGTTGCGGCTTTAGACTTTGGGAGCGATTTACGCAGGAGGCGTGTGCTAGTTGTGTCTGTCTCAATGCCCTCTGCTGCCTTCTTTGCTTCCCTGTCTGCGTGCTCATTACCCAAAATCCCCTTGTGTCCCGGGGTTCACATTTGAGTGGTTCTTTCTGATCTTCCGGATTCCTGCCAGTATTTCATCAATGAGGTCTTGACCTGTTCCCGGGCCTGGATCCTGTATATCACACAACTCGGGTTGGTTGTCAGTACCTACGGAAACACTCCTAACCTCCCCGCTTCACTTAAGCTCCTGCAGCAGTTCCACCCCTAGTATCTGCTCACACACTCTCCCTCATACACTGTGTGGGCGTTGTCTGCTCCTAAATGCTTGCTCAGAGTTTTTGGCCTTCTGAAACCTCGATATAGTACCGCCGCCGCCTCGATTCCTCCATTGTGGCCTGAGCCATTGATGTACATTCTGATGTCAGCGTTGTTGTTGTGTTCCCGTTCCACCGCCTCTTCGGCCGAGTCGTCTATGATGATCTATACCAGGCATTTCCAACCCGGTGCCTCCCTCACCACTTCTATCGTCTCCATGTCTTTGGGATGTTCTCCCAGCACCTTCATGATGTAGTGCAATGGTGATTGGTGTCCCTTGATGAACCTTGCAGCGCAGGATGCTGGCTTGTGCAAGGGGTGAGCCTTCGGTAGAGCAGCTATCCGTGCCGCTGTTCTTACACATATCTTCTGGATTCTCAAGTCAATGGGGAGGAAGCCAGCATGAGCATCAAGCAGGTCTGTTGGAGTCATCCTCAGCGTGCCCAAAACCTGTAGTGCACCCATCTTTTGAATCCCCTCCGCTGCTATCGGCAAAAGACATGGCCAACTCTCCCTCCCTCTCCCTTGCCCCCTCAATCTGTCCTGCATTGTAGAAGTTGTAGCACAGGCCCAACGTGCTACAGCCTTGATCTAGCCCACTGTTCACTGGGATCATTGCTGAGGTGAAGTCATCAAAGGCTATCACAGTCTGCCAACCTTCCAACTTAGCTTCAAACCACCGCACCACTTTCTCTGGTGCCCCTCTGTTCCTCATGGCATGCGCCAATACGCCGGGACCATATTGGGGAAAGCACCCTTGACATCCAGGAACAGTGCTATGACTTCCTTGTTGCGTCTCCAGGCGTCTTTCACAAAGGTGAGCTTGTGAAGTGAGTCTGTTGTACCCATCCTGGGCGGCCACAGAACTGGTGAGCAGGCAAAATGTCATGCTTCTCAGCAAGGTGCATGAGCTTTGCTTTTACGCAGGCTGAGAGGACTTTCGCAATTGTGTCAAGGAGTGCTATTGGTCAGTAGGAATTTGGGTTGCTGTAGTCATCCCTGCTTGGTTTCCTGATGACTGTTTTGAATGTTTTCCACTGTTTAGGGTATGTCTCAAGGGCTAGCATAGCTCTGAAGACTGGGCCTAAGTAGGGAATAAGCGTGTACCTGGTTTTCATAATGACAATGTTGGGGATGCCACTGAGGCCTGGGGCCTTGTGGGGGCGCAGCTTGGCAACGGCTGTATATATCTCAGCATTTGGTTATGGGTGTCCACTCAAAGGCTGCTGGCAGGTACTGGTGATTCTCCGGTATGCGTGTGTCTTCGGGCTTGTTGTCGAAGAAAGCTTTGTGGAACAGTCTCGCCTTTTCTCCATTGTCATCCGCTTCTCTCCTCCTCCTGTTTACCACTTCACTGAGTGCTGGCACCTGTGTACACCCTCCATCCGATGGAACTGCAGTCACAAAGGTCTTGGCATCCCACATTGATTTTGCATCCACTTGGTTGAGCCAGTCTTCCCAGTGTCGTTTCTTCGTATCTTTGATGGCCTGCCCATAGTCATTTCTTGCTCTCCAAAAGGCTTTGTGTGCTGGGTGGTCTGTCTCCATTTCCCACCTCCTTGACTCCCTCCCCAACGCTCTAGCTTTTGCCCTCATTTTTGTTAACTTTGTGTAAGGCAATTCCTTCTCTTCAGTACCTTTGCCTCCATCGTTCCTCCTAGTGCTTCCATAATGGTGTCCAGCCTCCTCTCCAACTCCTCCTTCACCCCAACTCTTGTTTTTGGAATGCCTTTCAATCACTCTCTCAGCTCCTCCTCAAAATCGTCCCAGTCCACCTCCTTGAAGTTCCACCCCGTCGCCTTTTCTCATCGTTCTACTGTCGCCTCAATTGTTGTGGTGATTGGAAAATGGTCTGCTCTGGGGTATGACTCGTGCCGCAGTGCTTCGCATCTGGTTATTTTGTTCTGTATGCAGTTAGTGATAAACACATTCTCCGGTCTGGTTAGATTTTTTGTATTATTTGCTTCAAGCGTTGGAACGCCTGGTCTGAGAGCCGTCACCATTCTATTTGCTGTCAGCAAATTGATGAGGTCCTCCGCCGCTACAATGTTCTGCCTGGTTAATAGGTGTCTATTGTGCAGGGCGTTCCACATTGGGTGGTGTCTGTTAAAGTCTCCTAACCACACATTGGCCCCATTCCAGCCTCTGGTTAAAATCTCATACGTAAATTCGACTCATACGATCATAGACTTTGTTACACATTGTACTTACTACACTTTACACTTACTACTGTTACAACGGTTGCAGATGGACTTTTTGTTCACTCATCAGATTAGGTTGGAAGGGTAAGCGAAATCCTCGAGGCCAATGAAGTTCTCTTTAATGCTCCGCGCGCTGACGAAGCGATAGAAAATGGCAATGCTACCGGCCTTGTCGTTCGTGCCGCTTGCGCGGGCACCACCAAAGGGTTGCTGACCAACGACGGCTCCAGTGCACTTTTCATTATAATAGATATTACCAGCTGAATTGCGAAGGCGATTCGTGGCAGTTAAGAGTGCCTTGCGCTCAGAAGCAAAACTAAAGTAAGACGTTTGAGTATAATATTCGCAAGGAGGCTACTGTGTACTGACATTGCTCCTGTCAGACCGTAGTCACTTGTCGTGTCGATGAGACCAAGCGTCTTCTCGTAATCTTCATCCTCATAAAGGAATACCTGTTTTATCTCATGGAAACAATCTGACAGGTACGTGAATCTCCGATTCTCACCGTAAGGACTGGACCAAAGATCTCTTCACGGAGCGTCACCGATTGGGGATCCTTACTGAGGATTACCGTAGGTTGGACGAAGTATCCTTTCGAGTCGTCACCTTTCCATGCAGACGTAAGTGCTTAATAATAGATCGGACGCGAAAGCAACGCACCAGTACCACCGATGAGGATTTCCCCACCAGCATCCTTAGCCTTCTGAATGTAACCAAGGATCTTGTCGTACGCAGGGCGGCCGCTGTTTGCAAGGTTAGCGCTTGAAATGGTGCTGAACGAATCGTACATCACAGGCCCCATAAAATTGGTAAAATCTAGGGGTGAGCCAACCTTGATTTTGGCAATCTCTGAAAGGAGCTGATCCTTGAAGCCACCATTCCAAACGGATGTCGAGACATATAGTCGTGAGAGGGCTGAACACTTTTGACCTAGACGCTTCTATCAGAACTAAAAAGATGTAAGCTCGTAAACACCACACACCTTGGTACTCAAACGCCGCACGAACAGCCTGAATGACAGCGTTCCTCAACTCAGCAGACTTGTGCACTATATGGAAATTCTTTCCACCCGTCTCCCCCACAATTCTTGGATATGCCTTGTAAATGTCCAAATTGGCAGCAATGTCCTTCCAAAGCTTCTTGAACACAAAAGTGCTTCCCGTGAAATGTAAAGCAGCAAAATTGGGGTCGCCAATCGCCTGTGCAACGACCTCAGAAGGAGGGCCCGGAGTGAATTGGATAACACCAGGAGGAACACCAGCTTCTGTAAAGATCTGGTGGACGATGAAATTGGAGTAGGTTGCTGCGGGCGAGGGCTTCCAGATTACAACGTTGCCGACGAGCGCAGGTGCTAAAAAGGTTCAAATAAGGATTTCCAAGGTGAACGAGCTTTTCACGCTTACTTCCAGGAAGGTTACCACCGATCGCAGTGAAGTTGAATGGCGATACCGCCAACACGAATCCTTCAAGGGCGCGATATTCGACACGACTTTCAAGTGTTAGGTACAAAACTTGTTTAGAATAAACGAGATCAACTCACTTCCAAACACCGGGTCCGTTTTTTGAAGGCTGCTGAGAGTAGAGTTCATCAACAAATTTGACACCGAATCGCAAGAAATCCGAAAACTGTAAGCGAACCGATATTGAAATCAGTCCTCAATTAGAGATCACTTGATCTACCTCTGCCGCAGCGTCAATCTCAGCCTGCCATGCATTTTTTCCCTGTCCCAAGATCGTAGCAGCCAACAACTTGTATCTGTATTTCCCACTCGCAAGGTCTGCAGCTTTGAGGAAGATAGCAGCCCGATCGTTCCAAGGCATACTCTCCCACTCGGCTTTCGCCGCAAGTGCACCTTTGATCGCGCTTGATATCGTGGCTTCATCGGCTTCGTGGTACGTGCACAAATGACGTGAATAATCATGGGGTATAGGCTGCTTAGCGATCTTCCCTGTTTTGACCTGTTCATTAAATGGTAAGCGCCATGGTCCGTCCGTGGAGTTGGGATGGCGCGCTCGTTCATACCTCCTTCCCGTTCACAATACATGGCACCTCGAACGGTAACTCTTGCTCCATCTGTCTAAGGGCAGCCTCGAGCGCCTTTCGCTCCGCGGAACCCGGGGCATACGTTCTCTAAGTGAGTGAGCATCAATTGTGAATCAAGTCGTGTGAACAAAACCATCACCATAGGCTCATTGTCAATGTTGGGTATTTTGAATGTTGCTAAGTGTGGCGTGGACATCGTAGACGGATGGTAGAAAATCAAAAAGGGTTGATGAGCTATTTAAGCATAGCGAATGGGAGTATTATGTACTCATGGCGATAAGATAAAGTTAGTCGTCCCTATGAGGTTCATAGTCCGCGCACGCTCCGAAAGGATCAACCACCCCACATCGATAAAAGTAAGGGCGTATTCCAGTTGAGATATTCGCTTGCTCAGTGCATGGGCGTATAATTTGCCACTAAATTCATATCTTTACGCACTAGGACAACGATTATCTGAAAAACAGACAGAGAAATGAGTGGCGTGACTATTTTAGCCGTCATTTAGACGACTGAGACTCATCAAGTCATCGTATACGAGGTATATGAATGTGTCAGGAGGACAGATTATTATTATTCTTTCTTTGACGGGAGCTCACAGCATTACTTCATGTGAAAGAAGATTGTAGAGCACATGGGACTCGTCCTGCTTGCTTGAGGTCACTCATAAGGACTTCGACATGGGCCTGTAATACGTCGGGACTTTCGAGCGAACAATCCCTCGAAAGTCACGTCAGATTCCGATTTCAGCAGTGGCGTACTCGTTACAACAAATCGCGACTGTGTTCTAGGGACGCTGTGCATTGATAATAGGGGCCACTTACAGTGACTGGCCCGTTTCATCCAACATCTTTTTCCCTCTCACTGGCATCTGACTACAGCTACTACCAGAGCTCACCGGTATTATAGCGGTGTTACAGTATCCAGGCTTGGAACTGGCAGTGTCATGCTTATGACCTCTAGAGTTGAGCCACTAACACTGCTAGCAGCCAATACATTTTTCAACAGTGTAATACCAATGTGGTGGTACAGACACTCTTCTGTTAAACAACTAACTCTTTCCATAAACTTTCTATTGGTAAACTAAACTAAGCAATGATGATGCTCAAAAGTTGCTAAAACCTAACAACAGTAATTTTGTCTTAGCTGATATTGATGGTAGATGCTCAGGTTTGCTAAGGGGTAAGAAAGTACTGAGCAGTTCCCAAGAAATTCATCAATAAATAGTAAGAGGAGTGGTAAGAAGTAAGGTGCTTAGTATGTTTAGGCTAGATCATCACCTTGCCTTAGGTGCTAGGTGTAGTGGTAACAAAAGTCACTAGTATGAGTCTAGTGTGAAAAGACAAGGTATTGCCAAAATGGCAACAGTGAGATGGTAAGGTGGCTTTGAGGTTTTCAAATATCATTTTTTAAACTGTAATTTACTCATTTAACTAAGTACATCACCTATTCTTGGTAATAGCAAGAGTCTAAGAAAGATGTTAGAGTTGTACTTGATTAAGAGGCAGATATAGAAGATTAGGTGAATACCTTTTATACTTAGAGGTAAGTTAAGGTATTAAGTGTAAAAAGAGACTTTTTTTGTCATTTAGAAAGGTCATAGGCATTTGTAGTCAAGTTTGAGTGAAAATC
Organism: Termitomyces heimii; assembly: GCA_003313675.1. Taxonomy (NCBI): domain Eukaryota; kingdom Fungi; phylum Basidiomycota; class Agaricomycetes; order Agaricales; family Lyophyllaceae; genus Termitomyces; species Termitomyces heimii. The sequence goes on along the minus strand of QLON01001676.1, from coordinate 52,002 downwards.
ATCAGGTTTTAATGTTTTAGTGATTGAGCCAAATATAAGTGCCTATGAGCCAATCTGGGGTTAGTTCTCACTTTGAGTTGGCTTGTTTGCTGTATATCTAATTAGTGGTGTCAATTTTTGTTTGTAAGTAGTTCTACAAAGCCCAGAGATCATAGGCAATTTTGTGAGTAGCATTGAAAAGAATATTTTGCAGAGAAATAGTAAGTTAGAGGTTGTTATTGGTAGTATTGCAAGGAATACAAATTGCTTACTTTGTGAAGTGGCAGACTACTACAAGGATCATATCATGGCCATTGGAGTCTGATAGTTCCATGATGTGATTTATAAAGAGAGCCAATTGGCAATAGCTTGAGAAATCCATAAGGCCAGTGTTGGAGTATCTTGGCATAGTGGCAAGCATTGCAAGAGTATATATATTGAACAACATTCTTATTTGCTTTGGGCTGAAAGAAAATCTGGTTGATGAATTGAAGGATCTTCCTAATACTAAGATGTCTGCATAGCTTGTAATTATAATTCTGTTATAGTATATTAAAGCAAAGTTTGCTGTAGTCCAAAATATAAATTGATTTATTTCAAAGCAAGAGTTTTTGGTTTGATAAGAGAGAGAAGGAAGAGGGAGTGAATGTACCATCTGCAGATTTTTCTAATATACTCTGGAAAAGTTATATTTATAAAAGTACAAGTCAGTTGAAGTGCTCCAAATCTGACTTAGAAAGGCTTCCTCATTGAGCAGCAACATGATGTTAAGCTATTTGGAGAAAATAACCATATAGTGATTAAAGGCATTTTAGTTAATTTTGAAGGACTTCTTTAGATATATATTAGAGCATTAGGTAAAAGCATTAAGGTTTACACCAGGTTATCCTGGCCAATAGTTGATGGTAAAGTTGTACTTAAACAAGGTCTCAGATCATCTGGCCTGTCTCTAACTAAGTTGCTTCATAGTAGTAAAGTACTGGAAGTTGTTGTAGTCAGAGTAGACTTGAATGCAATGCTGGGCTCCTTTAAAGTAAGTGCACTATTGTCAGAAGGCTTTTATAATTGCAAGAAGTTCTTTGTTGTAAATGTCATAATTGAGCTTGGCAGGAATTATTTACCAGGTGTAGAAAGTGACAAGATGCAAGTCCTTGCTGTCAGAGTCCATTTGCAATAGTATGCTGGTGATAGCATAGTTTAAAGCATCACACTTGAGAATAATGAATGGTAATAAATTGAAATACTGGAGGATGAAGGTGGATGTGAATGTTCTTTTTAGGAGTTTGAAGATGCTTTGACAGTTGGAATCCCAGTTTTAGAGGTGATTCTTCTGAGTTAGTCAGTTAAAGTGTTTAGTGATACTAGAGTAATTGTTAATAAATTTATTTGTAGAAGTTAGCAAAATTTAGAAAGGATTGTACTTCCTTAACATTCCATGGTCTTGGCTAGGAGATTATTGCTTCAACTTTAGCTGGATTCATTTAAACTCCATTAGAAGACACAATAACTCCAAAGTATTCAACTTTAGTGGTGTGAAATATACACTTTTTGGGTTTAGTGTGCAGGTTATATTTTTAGAGCTGTTTCAAGACATGTTAAACATGTGCTTAGTGCTTTATAAGCAGGTTGGAGAAGATTAGGATATTACTCAGGTATACAATGCTAAAAACATTATTCATGTCATAAAAGATGTTGTTTATAAAGTATTGATATGTAGCAGGAAAGTTAGTTATTCCAAATGGCATGATAAGATATTTGAAAAGACTATACTGCATTCTAAATGCTGTTTTTCATTTATATCCCAGAGCTATCTAAACATTGTTGTAATCTTTGTGTAAACTTTAGTACTGTGGAAGTGGTTGATAAAGTTGCTAATAAGGAGAAGGAGGTAGTGGTTCTTTCTAGTAACTTGGTTCAGTCTGTGGTAGTCAATGCAAAGTCAGAGAGAGCTATCCTTCTTTTTAGCAAAAAGAATGGGAACATCTACAAAAGAAGCTGAGAGTCATATAAACCTTTTCTGAGCATGTTATTGAGGTATTCTTTCAAGGCCCAGAATTTTACCTTCAACATGTTGTAAATTTTTCTAAAGAGAGGCATCTTATCATCCTCTAATTTAATTTGATGATCATAGTGGTGGTGAGGAGGTAGTTTCTTGGCACTGCCCTCAAAAAATATATTAACAAATTCATAATATTTAGAGAATACAACCTCTTATAAAATTTGCTCTTCTGTTTTTAGTTCTATTGCTACTTGGTCAGATTGAAAGTGTTTCTTAAGAAGGCTAGAGAAAATGTGGAGTTGGTAGGCATTGACTTTCAATTGAATGAGTTATATAAAAGGCATAGCACTGATGAGGCAGATGTTGAATTTGCTAGATATTATGTCTAGCCATTCAAAACTTATTAGAGACAGGAGTGAGCCAAGAGACTAATTGGGGTTTCAGGTGGCCTTTGTACTTGTTTTGAGGAATGTTGAGTAAAAATATTAAATGTGGAGTGAATGAATACCTGAGTGAAGTTTTGGTTGTATTGCTTTTCATTGTGATGGTATTCTTACTCCTCTCTTCTGAGTTTCAAAAAAGAGGGATAGCTTAGTTTTGAGTCATTTGTGGCCTAAATTAGTTATAATTGGGCTTATCCACATTGATCAGGTTATGCTATAACTTAAGGGAGATTGCAGTAGCTAGTCATGCTTCTTCAGTGTTAAATATCATACTTATGGCCTTCTAGTCAATGTCAGGGTTCATGACTCAGAGCCAGGGTAATTTTAAAATAATGGAAGTAGTAGAATGTAGCTGGATCAGGTAAAGATCAACAAGAAAGCTCAACTTGTTGGCAAGTATGAGTTTATTTTCATGATGTTATATGATAAGTCTGAAGAGAGTGGATTAGCCATTGATGAGCTGGATCTTGGTGGGTATTTCTAAGTTCTTGCTTAGTAACACTCAATCATGGCTGACAAATGTTTCAGTGGTGCCACTATTGATGAAGGCTGAGTAAGTTTCACCAGTAAATTGAAATGTGATATCAATGACAAATAATCTAGCAGAGTTAAAGTGCAAGTGTCTTATAGTTACTGGAGCTCTTTTGGAGCTATCAAGAGTTGCTTTGGAATTAAGAATATAGAAGTTGACCAAGAAGCAGGGGAGAGAGGAGTTCCAACTGAAAGTTATTTTCAAGTGATGCCAGTTGATCCAGAGATTGATGTTGCAAAGCCAGGAAAGTTCTAGGATGAGGAAAAACTCCTATACAGTTTTATTACCAACATCTAGAACTCTTCACAGGTTCCATCTTTGAAAGTCAATGAAATATAAAAACAATGGGTGATATTCCCTGTGAAAGAGGCTTTGCCATTAAAAAGGCAGAGCTGGATGGAGTTAGAAAGTGTATAAAGAAGAGTCTTGCATTTAAGGCCTAGGCTTTATCAATGAAATTATTGGTAGCACTGCTATTAACCAGTGTCAAAACAGCTTCAGAGGTAGAAGAAAGGAAGGTATGGAGGAAAAAGAGCTGCAAAGCTTAGAAAGAGAGATATACTATATAGGTGTCTGAAGCAAGTATTAGTGCATGTAAGGGAATGCTTAGTGCAAAGATTTCAGAGTCAATACCATGATTTAGTGTATTTTCAGAGTTTGCTAAATTACTATATCATTTTTTATATATTGGAACTCAAACTCATCTCTATTGATGACTCAAATAGTGCAGCCCAAAGTGCTCTATTTGGGGCAGTCCTATATGAAGTAACTCAGTTTTCTGCATAATAGGCACACACCTTTTTTTCTGCAAAGCTCCTTGGTTTTCTCCAGTACCATAATTTAAGGGTGGTCAGTGTTGTATCCTTCTTGCAAAAATTCATCATCATTGGGATCATCAACATTTAGCATATCCTCATGTTTGTCTCCATTGGCCACTGGCAAATTGCTACACTTGACAGCTTGTATATAAGCTGGAGGGCAGTTTTGAGGCAGTTCTGTAGGAGTTGGTTGATTACTAGAGGTTTTGCTGAGATTGGCCAAATTTTTCTGGAGACAGGAGTACTAATTCCAGAGTTGCTATTTTGTGTTGCTATTGAGAGTTAAGCCTCCTCTGAGTTGTTGCACAAGAAACTGCCTTCCTTAGTTTTCCCAGTAGCATTGGTTAATCTGCATGATGAGATTCTTGAGGCCATTATATATAGTTTGCTTTGAGGCAATTCAAAGAATCTTATAAATGTGTTTGAGGAGGGCCTCATGGAGCTGAAAATGTAAAAGCATTGTAATTTCAGCCAGTCTCATAGGCATCTTTCTTGAATTATACTATAAAGGCTATGAAGCATTTCTTGGAGCTTATTTGGAGCAATACTAGATTCTTTTTGGCTTTAGCAATAGTATCATAGATTCTGAACTTATTAGAGAATTGAACCATGAAAGCTTCCCAATTCAAGAACAAAGAATGTTGGAGGTTGTATCAAAGCAGTGTGGTATAGTGATCTAAGGCAATCTCTTGGAGATAAGATAAGGCAAAAACCATCTAGGCCTTATTGGAGGTATATATGTAAAGTTTGCTTTAGAAGGTATTCAGGCATTGCATGAGGAAGATTTGCCACTTCTTGGAGTTGTGACTACTAAATAGCTCTGGTTTCTGAATGTTCAGGCATCCCTCTTATGCAAGTGCATTGCAAATCTTTTTCTGATTTTTGCCACCTATAAGAGGCTCTTTGAGATTGTAATAGTAATAGTAATTATTCCTGGGGCCTTCTGGGGAGGAAAATGCACTAATAGCTAGTCCCTAGCTGCTAGGTAGTCTCCTGTCCAGGAGTTCAGGGGCTCAGTTTAGAGGAGGGAGGCGATTTGGAGGGAAAATGGGGAGGAGTAAGTTCTTAAGAGTTCTTAAAGATTTGAATAAGAGGTTGAGTCACAGAAGAGTGCAACCTGCAAGAAGTGTTTGCCTAGTGTTGCATAGGTTGAGATGGGGAGGAAAGTCCCACAATCTTAGGTAAAGTGAGTGCATAGAACAGGTTGAAGGCCTGTTAACATAGCTGAGCATGTGAGTGGACTTTTCATTGTCATTGTGCATGGAACAGCTCTTTTCAGGTGCAGGAATTGGGGGTTTTTCTAGGACTTATCTCTGTATACAAAAGATATCAGTACCTGAGATGGAGTTAGCCTAAAGATGCACTAACAGCTCTATCTTATATGTAGCTGTTTAATTAAACAGCCCACTAATAGAGTTGAATCTTTGGAGGAGAGTAAAGATGGCATTTAGGTTCTGCTAGTGGCATTGGGCAGGCCCTAGAGGGAAATTGTTTATAGGCTCCAGTACTTTTAAAGGTTCTTGACATTATATATAAAAAGAGTAGGCCAGATTTTCCAAGTTCTCAAATCTTCTTAAGGATAGGAAGACATGGATCTTATTGACTAGGTTGCACAACTCCTCCTATAATACTAGATTACTCTTGAAGATTTGAAGAGTCTGAAGCAAGAGGTTTCCTTACTTCTGGAGCTTGTAGAATATCAATTTCTGATTAATTCAGATTTTGGAGATGGCAGTGGTAGTTGGCTGCCTCAGGCTCTGCAAGAGAGCCTGAGCCCTTTGAAAGAACTTCAACCTTAAAATTCAAAGCTTCTAGAGGATCTTATTGCACTATTATGCATAGGTTTCCATTCACTTCTGCTATTAAGGTAGAAGACTTCTTCTAGTCCTAGATGTATTTCTTTATCTAGAGAGCTGTGTAGAGGCCATAGCTGCATATGCAATTGGGAATTTTAAGAAAGAAGGCTGTAAGTACATGGAGGTAGTATGGGGCTAGTATTTGTAACCTCAAAATAGTACTAGAGCAGCTATAAAAGAACTAGTGTAGGCTGGCACTGAAGTAAGCTATGGGAAGTTACTGGATGTAAAGCTGAATGAGGAGCCCAGATACAGACTGAGGAGCTAATGCATGCTAATTAAGCTTTGGCATTCAATTAACTGAGAAAGCTGCAGTATATTCCATTGAGTTTGTTGTCTAGTAGTGATTTGTATACAGTGTGGCAAGTGTGTCCAAGGAGTTTTGGTGAGTGGAGATTATTAGGAAAACTTCAATATTGTAATTATAGATGGGTTAGCATTATTGATTAATGCTGTAGGCCATGGAAGCCCACATGAATTAAGTGTAGGCTGCTATTTCTAGAAGATTCAATGAGTAAGGGGAAGTCTTGTATTATGTCAAGTCCTGCTGATCTGGGAGCTCACTCTGTTGAGCAGGAACTTACTAGTTGGGTCTTACTAAAAAGAAAGACTTACATGGAGACCAGAAGTTAGCACTGAAGACTAGCACTAAGGGAATGATAAAGAGATGAGAAGAAGAAGGAACTATGAAGAAGAAATAGATAATATAGAGAAATAAGAATAGAGTCAGAGAGTTAAAGGGAGAAAGTATTGTAAAGGAAATTAGAGATAGATAGTAGAGAAATAGAGTCAAGATGGAGAATATAGAGTTGAGATGGAAATTGTAAGTAGATAAAATGGAGGTAAAAGCTAAATTGAAGGAGAAAGAGAAGAGGAAAAACAAGAAGAATAAACTGATAATAAAGGAGAATGAAGAAGAGAAAGTAGATAATAATGGAGCTGAAGAAGGAAAATAAGAAAGATTCAGGATATTAGAACAGAGTTAAGTCAAGAGGAAGAGTTAAAGTAGAAAGAGAACTTGAGGAGTTAGAAATAGAAATGAGGAGAGATAAATAAAATGAGGTAAAGACAAAAAAGAGCTGAGAAAGAGAAAAGAAATTGATTTGGAGATGGAAATATAAGAGAGATAGAGTAGATAAAAAGGAATAGAGACAAGAAAAACTGAGAAATGGGAGAGACTAGCAAAGTATAGCAATATCAAGACTAGTGTACTAACTACTGGGCTCCTTTCTAAGTATTTGTAGAATGTTTCAGCCTTTGGAAGTGATTGTGCACTGGAGGAGATTGAGTGTTGGTAAGATTGGTGATGGGACAATTATGCAGAGTAGCATTTACATGGTGTTAGGAGTAATCAGGCTCTATTAAGAGTTGGGGTATAGTCTAGTCATTGAGGAGTGGTAGTTTTGGGGGACTCAGTAATCTGGGGAGAACTTGGTGATCTTGATGATTAGATCAGTGATGGTCAGGTATTAGAGATGAAGAGAGATATGAGTTGATGTAGTTATACTTGAAAAAGTGTGGTGGGGTTATAACATCAGTAGTAATGATAAAAGATTAGTGTTTGAGCTTTACTAATCAGAGTATTAGGCAGTTTTCAAAAACCTAGTAAGAAAAATGGTAAAAAATATGCAATAAGGGAGTGCAGCAATGAATGAGGGCTTAGCATGTGAAAAAGTGCTAAAAATATAGCTTGCCATTGATAGTTTAGCAAATTAACAACAAAAGTCAATAGCATAGGTCTAGTGCACAGAGACAAAATACTACCTAAATAATAGTAATAAAGTGATAAAAGATAAAGATAACTTAGCAACTTTTGTAATAATACTAGAGTGTACTCAATTGTGATTTGAACTCTCAGGTGCAAAATGGAGGATTTAATTAGGTTGGTAAATATAGTATTTATAGTAAAAAATAAAAGATTCTATCAGCAAGGCCTCAGAATTATGAATAAATGGTGAAGTCAAAAAAGTAATGAGTTTATTATATATTAAACTAAAATTTAGTAATGTTTATGCATAATAATTAGTCTGTTAATAAGAGTCTCTCACTATAATTATGAAAAATTTGCTAAGCATTAGTTAGCAGTTGCTGCACCACTTAGCATTGTGCATCATGTAGCCTTATAATCTAACTTGTCCATTAATGAATAATCAGTGAAATAATCTTAGCAGTAATGGACAGATTTGTTAATGAGTTTATTGCTATTGGTAATTATGTGTTGCCATGTTTTATGATAAAAAAAGGCAATCTGTCACCAAAAAAGCCTATACTAAACTATGCCCAACAATGATAAGCACAGCTTAGGTCTTATCATCTTTTTCCAACTAAGAAATTAATTGTTTCCAGTTAAATTTAGCACTCATATATTGCTTGTTAGGAGTTTGTGCATGCTTAAGTAGAAGCTAAACAGCTTTATATATATGTGTGGACTTTATTAAACTCTCTTTATTTTTCAAAACCTAAACTTGAAAAAATATTTTTTGCTGCTTGTACTACTATTTTTCCTGCTACTAACATTGACACTGCTGACTCTTGCCTTTTAGTAACTACTTTTATCAGCAAAGTCAGCACTTTTCTAGTGCATATTGATGGTATAGAGTTTAAAGCTTTTCAAAATGCTATTATTGGTATAATGCACTTGTATAAGTGCTGGCTAGCAGTGCAGGTTAAGGATGTAGAGTGAGCATGAAAAGCAGAAGTCCTAGAGTGGTGCAAGGCATAGTTTGCCAAGTATATTGGAGCCTTGTAGCTTGCTCCATTTGTTTAATTTATAAGTTTTTTTCCTGTGCTATTTGCAACCATTAGCATTGACTCTTTTTACACAAACTCCTCTTCCTCCTCCTCCTCCTCCTCCTTCTCCTACTCCTCCTACTTCTCTCATGTTTTTTCTTGAAAATGAGTTGCAGAACATTTTGAATGGAGAAATGCTAATAATGATAAGTTGACCTCAGGAAGCATAAGTATAACTCACTAATTTATTGCAGTTATGGTCTGATTTGTCTTTTTGCAGTGAAATAAACATCATTGAGCCTCTGGTGCAGCAAAAACTTCATTAGTTTACTGCAGCCTTTAGCAATATAGAGCAGGCAAAAATTAAGATTTAAATATAGCTGAATGCAAAGAAGGAAATAAAAGTGGCACAAGAAGAGGCAGCAGCAGAAAGAGAGGTTGGTAATAGAATAAATAAGTTGAAGGCTGCAACACATGAAATAAAAATGGCAAAAGCTACTGTAGTTGAGGCTGCCAATGCTACAATGCCTTCTTATGTGCCTATTGGTATTGCTAAAAGTTTGGTGGTACCAGCTTCCATGAAGGGCTTGCTTATTAAGTTTCAGCAGAAGTCTCAGACATTAAAGGCTTTCCAAATACATAGTAAGCAGCTCTTCTTTTTATTTGTTTGTAATTTAACTTTTTTTTTCATTTCAAAAGCCTCTATACAAACCTTGTTTTTCAATAAAGAGCTCAAGCATTTGCTCCTTCTGTAGTTGAACAAAGTTGTGCTAGATATGAAAATGGTAGTGGGTGAAGAGTTGGCTGAGATGAAGGGAAAAAAACTGCCTGAGCAATATTAAGTTTGCAATTAGTGCAGTGAGTTATTCATTCATTCCTTACCATTCTGATAATAATCCTTTTTAGTATAATAGGTGTTGGGCAGAAAACAACCCCAAAGCTTGCTAATACTTGACTGGTATACAACTATGCCTTTGCTGCAGCAGCTTCAAGCATGCCTGCACTATCTACAATATTAAGACACAGCAGTAATGTGATACTTCTAATATGCTTTCAAAGTGCACATATTGGCATATTATTTTAGTAAGAAGGGCTTGAGAGTTTGTATAGCAGGAAAGGAAAAAAGATAAGGTAAGTGAGCCAACTGCTATTAGCAAGGTGAATATAGCTCTGCCAACATGGCAGGAAAATGGTTTTAGTAAAAGCAGCAGTAAAGGCAAGAAGTGGAAGGAGGCCCTTCTTCTAAAAAAAGGGGGAAGGAGAAAGCTAAGAAGGTGCAGGTAATAGTGAATGATGAAAACAATAGCAAGAGCAAGGATAAAAGTGGCAACATGGTAATGAAGGATTTCATGTATGCAATGGCAGCAAATAGCCTGCAACACAATAATTAGAAGGCTAGCCTCAGCAGTACTACCAAGGTCCTGTTGAATTTACCAATCCACATTCCAGGTACTCTTAGAAGGTGATAAACCTCCTAGTTGGAAGCAGTGGCAAGAAGTAAGAATATAAGTAAGTCCTCAATTTCTTAATGACAGATACAACTTAGCCTTTTAGATTGATTCCAACTGGTCAACCTCTCCCAAGTCATGCATAATTGGCCAGCCCAAAAGTAGCATATTTAGCCTTATTTAGCACATTGAAAAAATGCAAGTATTTTCAGTAATTGATTCAACAGCCACTATTGTGATGCACTAATGTTACATAATTAATCACAGAATACATCATAAGATAGATTACAGCACTACTATAAGCACAAAGTAGCAACAAATAGCAGATCTATCAATCATTACTCAGGTTGATCTCTTAATTATCCATTGCTTGGCAGAGTAGATTGGCAGACCCCATGACACATGTGTTAAGCAACTTGGCAAGTGCTAACCAACAGTTTTTTTAATTTCACATTGACAAATCCCTATTTTCTTTCCAACTGATTGATTGCTGTGCATGGACATTTGCAGGCACCTCTAACACTTTTCAGAAGTTTCACCAATATTTCCTAGAGAAACTTAAGAATTTAGGAATCTTCTAAATATACAAGGACAGTTATAGGCATAATCTCCATCTCTTGGAATCATTAGGGATTCAACTCCTAACAAGCCTTCTTTAATCATTCTCATAGGACTGGGGAAAGAAAAAACACTTTTATTTAAAAAGGAGGTAATAATAATAAAGAAGGACAAATTTTTTCAGAATTCTTCTTTAGTCTCTTTGCACTATATCAACTGATCTTAGATTAACCTCCACTATACCTTTGTCAGGGGCCATCATCATGTTAATGGAGCTTAAAGCCAGTTTAAGAGCAGAATAAGCACTTCTTAGCTTCTTAGCCATGAAGTTTCAAGTCTTCATTATGACATTATTTAGACTTGGTATTTCCTTACCTAACATCACTACTAGCCAATTAAGTTGTAAGAACTCCCACCATTGCATAATTAACTTCCAATGCCTACCAGAAGAATAATAACTTTGCCTCCTTTATAGCAATGCAATTCTCCTACTTATATATATACTGTATTAGATAGCAGAGCTGATAGTGCATCACTTTAGTAGACTGCTTCATCTCTGCATTACAAGTGCAGAAATCTAGAAGAAGTTAGCTCAATTTAGCTGAGAATATATAGAAGAAAGTTGGAGAGGCAGGAGTGAACATGTCATATATTCTTTTGGCAAGAAGTAAAGATGACTCCATCATTCTCCTCTTGCCTTGATATATCTCTATATGATGAGCCACCTCTGACTCACCCCTCTCCTTGCTCAACTTCTTCAGCTTATCTACCTCCTCTAGCAAAAGATTTATAGCCACAACCTCTAACTCTTTTAACCCTAACTTTACTACCTAACAAGTTTACTTTCTCTTAAATGTTAGAGAGCAGATTTAGCCTAACCTCCTTTAATGGCTTTGTCACCAGCAGCTCAAAGACCACCTCTTCTAACCAGCTCCACAACTCTACAATCTAAGAAGTCTATTAGCAAAGCCTGAACAAATACTTTAGGTACTTGACTCAACAATATTTGCAAATGGCCATGCTCTGCTATGAATAAAGATGCAGTGAAGCTAACATGCAGGTTTATTGCTGTAAATAGCAAGAATTGCACTATAAAAAAAAGGTGAGCTAAGAACAGCCCAAACTAAATGCCACTCATTAGAGCATAAGCTACATACTACTTATAGGAGAGACCAGACAAAGAAGAAAGATAAACAAACATAATTTCAATCTTGTAAAGGAAAAAAGAGCAGGTGAGACAAGATGTAGAGGCAGGAGGATAGGAATATGGCAATACTCTAGAGAATAGCCGAGTAACAAAAGGAATAAGAGGAAGAGGGCTGATTGTAGATAAAGTAAGGTGAGCCACAATAAGCATTATAAGGTTGATGATGTGTTAGCTGGCTTACCTAAAGAGATAAGGCACATTAGAGGAAGAAGAACCTAATAAAAAAAGCTAAAATGCATCAGATTTATTCCTCACCTTTAACAACTCTAATATGATCTTATGAGAAACATAGTCTATGTCTAACTGCATTATACAAAAGTTCAATTTCTTTTATATTACTTTTTTCCTTCAATTCTCTGACTCTATTTTTGTTTCTCTGTATTATTTATTTTTTTTATAGTCCCTTCCCCTTCTTATCTCCTTACTATCTCTCTAGCACCAGTCTTCAGTGCTAACCCCTAGTCTCTGTGTAAGTCTCTTTTTTTAGCAAGACTCAACTAGTAAGTTCCTGCTTAATAAAATGAGCTTCCAAATTAGCAAAATCTGATACTGAGTTAATATTACCATTGCCAGCACTTAGCAACTATCAGGGAACCACCCATTTGGAGGTCCCTTACTCTATATTTTCTTCCAATTTTCAGGCCTTTTTACTCTAATTTATCCACCATCAAATGCCTTCATCAAACTCCTCACTAGCTTCCTCATTAGTTGGAAGCCTTTACTAAACCCTGGAGGTGGAGCTTGATCACAAGCACCTTTAGCGCAAACTATAATAGAGGCTATGGATCACTGTGATATAAACTGTGACATTAGTCACATAGCATGACAATGTCACACTGTAACTTAACCTTGGAATATTTTCTATTAATAGGCAGAGTAAATCCTCAGACTTGTTCTCTTTGGATTTTTCTCTGCTAAATTAGCACTTTATTATTTATTCCTATCTTACCTTTATTTATACAACTTTGAATCTTCCTCTGCCAGCTATGTAACTGAGCTACAGCCTCTAGAAGTCACCTTTACAGCAACTTTCAGGTGTCATTAGCAGTAATAGTTAAAGTTAGCATTTAAGCTCATAAATGAGAGTATTAAGCAGTCAAGAAGTTTAATAAGAAATATATAGTAAGAATGTGCAGTAATAAATGAGGCTTAATATATTAAAAGGTTAAAAGTTTGCCTTATTATTGGTGCTTAGTAAATTAACAATTGAAAGTTATTAGCATAATTATAATATATAAAGATAAAGTGCTACTTAAATAATAGCAATAAAGCAGTAAGAGTTAGAGATAACTTGGCAACTTTTTATAATAATACTATTAGAGAACTGCCTTTTTGGAGATTACTTATATCATGTTTTCTTCTAATTTCCAAGACTTTTCACTCTAATTCATCTATCTTTTACTGCACATCAAATTCTTCACTAGTTAGATCATGAAAATAAACCTCCTTATTAATTTGGAGCTTTTGCCAGGCCCTGGAAAATATAAGAGCAACCTCTGGAGGCTGTAGCTCAGTCATATAGCTAATAGAGAAAAATCCAAAGAGAATAAATCTAAGGATTTACTCTGCCTATTAATAGAAAATATTCTGAGGTTGAGTTATGTGACATTGTCACACTTATGTCACACACTGTGACTTATGTGACTAATGTCACAGTCATGTTATATTATAGTGAAATGGATCACTTTTGATGAAGGCTCTGATATTTTCTAGAGTCTGGTAGAGGCTCCCAATTAATGAGGAAGTTTATTTTCATAATTTAGCCAGTGAGGAATTTGATGAAGGTGCTTGGCAGTGGGTGAATTAAGGTGAAAAGGCCTGAAAATTGGAAGGAAACATGGAGTAAGGAACTTCCAAATGGGTGATTCCCTAATAGAAAAGTAATTTAACTCATATAGCCTCATAATTTAATGACTATGTAATTTATGATGTGACCATGACTATAATTATGGCATTAGTCACACTGCATGACATTAGAGTAACAAATATCATGCTATAACATCACATGTAACAGTCACATGACTTGACCTCAGAATATTTTTTATTAACAGGCAAAGTAAATTCTTAAATTTATTTTCTTTTGATCTTTCTCTGCCAGGTTAGCACCTTATTATTTATACCTATATTATCTTTATTAATATATCTTTGGATCTCCCTCTGCTAGCTGTGTAACTGAGCTACAGCCTCCAAAGTTTGCCCTTATAAATACTTAAGTGCACTTAATTGAAATCTAAACTTTAAAGTAGAAAGTGAGGAGCTGATTTGATGTTTAACTAAATTGATAAATATAGTATTCATAGTAAAAAAATAAAGACTCCATTAGCAAGGCTTCAAGATTATACACAGATGGTGAAGTTAAAAAGGAAGATAATGAGTTTTTTATAAATTAAACTGGAAATTAGTCAAGTTTATGCATAATAATTAATTAGTTTGGAAAAGAATCAAACTGTCACTATGAAATATCTGTCAAACATTAATTAGCAGTTGCTAGATTGCTTAGCATATGCTATATGTGCATTATATAGCCTCAAAATTTAATTTGACTATTATAAATTATCAGTGGAACATTTTCAAGAATAATAAATAGATTTATTGATAGCTTTATTATTATTAAAGCTGCCTATTGCCATGTTCTTTAACATAGCAGGTGACTTCCCATGTGACTTCAAAGCTTTTAGCAGTGACTATTTAGTCAATCACTAAGGAAATAAATACTAAATAATATTAAATACTAGCAAGTTTAGTTCAAGATTTATTAGCACTAAATTAATCCAAAAACAAAGAACCTAGAACAAGAGAAGCTAGTTATTGTAACATGCCTGAGACCTCTAATACCATCCTTTCAATATTACTAAAACAATTATGAAATACTTTTAGTGCTATGATTTAGTGACTTTTTTAAAATGGCAAAACAATCTCTTTTAGAAACTGAATGAAAAATATAAGTTTTAATAGCAGCATAGCAGCAAAAGACTCTAATATATGTAGCATAATAATTTAAAAGTGATTAATGAGATAAAATGCAGTATATGAAATGAGAAAAGAGAAAAAATAATCAAAAAGTGGAAGAATAGGAACAATAAGTGAATTTTTAAAGGGTATTAAGGATATAATAAGTTAAGCCATTATTTTTAAGCTTCAGCAATTATAATGGACTTGCAATTTAAATAGTTATCTTATATAGCATTAAAGTACTAATATATAATAGCAATTAAATTATTATAGTATAAAGATTAAATATTGTAAAAGTATATAACATCAAAGAATTAAATCATTAATTAACTACATAGTATCCACAAGATTTACTTGATCTGTAAGCTCAGCATCAAACTTGTTACTTTTGATGCTTTATTTGTCTTTCTATATTTCTAGTGCTCTTCATCCACAGTTTGCTATTGTGGCTAATGTTTATATTTGCAACTTTCTCTCAACAATGCTTACAAAGATTATTTATTAACTTTACTATTTTCTTTATGCCTTTAATAACTTCACATTTAATATACTAAGGCTACTATATTGGATATTAATAAATTATACAGATACTCCAAGTTGTCACACTGGCTACAGGGCCAATATTATTGCATTGTGCTACAAGGCTACAATTACCACTAGATGGTGAATAATAAATCCATTATTTATTTAAAACATATATATTAAACTATTGTAAAGCACAACTCTCAGTTGATTATAGTTAGACTGAGGAGTATATTACAACATTTATTAAAGATACTGCATACTTAATAATTGAACCATAAAATAACCTTGTATTGTTCTAGATACAGTTAACATAGTCAATTATAGTTAAACTGAGGAAATAACCTTGTATTGTTCTTGTCAGGGGACTGGTTTCCAAACTATGTCCAACCCTATTCTGAGCTTAGTCCAATAATATGCCTACTCCTAGCAGATCCAACCAGCCACTCAGCCCATCCTTTCCCCTTCCATCTCTTAGTAGTCAGCCTTGATGAGTTATATACATGAACCTTACTCAGCATCAATTATTGTTAGTTATACTCCATTACATATCAGGGCCTGATTAGTAAACAGTATCAGTAATAACACAGCCACTGATATAGTATATATAGGCAGCCTGTGGATAAAATATCCCCAGGCTAAACAATAATAGTGTTCTTCTGGCCTATTCATTGAACTGACTATAAGCTTTCCTAACAACATCCAACCCTCTGTTAGCCTTGCTTGTCCCTTGCCTGACTCTTGCCTGCCCTCATGCTCACTCAACTCTTGCTTGTCACTCACACCATTGGCTCTATAGAAGGAGTTCCACAGACATCAAGTATTCCCCTTACAGTTCTAAGATCTTCTCTTCTGATATACTAATGTTCCAGCACTATATTCAAGCAGCACTAAAGAAAAATTCACAAACATTGCTACTAACAACTAAACCACTACTACCACCACTACACTACTTCAGAGTTTACTAGGAACTTGTCTGGACTCCTCCACTACATAGTTTAGCACTCAATTATCCTTACAAGCAATGTAGTTTTACCTTTACTATACTTTACTAGAGTTTTATTATGCTTAGCATATTATAGTAAACACATAGTTCATTAAAGATTTCTTTAATCTATAATGTTTTCCTCACTTTTTGCAAACACATTATTTTTTTGGCATGTAATTATCAACAAAAAACTTAATATTAGGTACTAACCCAGAGACTCACCTTAGAGTATAAAAGCACTAGTTGGGGTTTAAAAAAGCAAGGGCTTTGAGGAGTACAATAAAATGAGTTCCATTGTAATCTGAGGTAGTTCAAGGCTGGTGGAGGCATTGATCAGAGTAGAAACAGAGAAAGAAATGAAAAAATTAGACAAGAAAAAAGAGAAAATAGAATGTATTAAAACTGAATAAGAAAAACAAACAGAGGAAAGTAGGGAACTGTGTAATATCAAGACAAAGAATAGTTTACAGGATAAGGCCATATATATATCAGAGATGATTGGAATTTGGAGTAATTAAGAATTAGAGGGAGATAGGAAAAAGGAAATACTAGAGGGATTTGGTTGAGTCATAACACTTAGGTAAAGAAAAGCCAGACATTATGACATACCTGGAACATTTATCACCACCTTTTTGAGACCATTGACTATAGCACATAAATAAAACTTATCAAGCACTTCTAGTACCACAATATAGCAACTTCTAGGTGATGGCAGAATAATACTCCTGAAAAAACTAAATGAGACAAGTTTTAACATTGTTATAATAGCATGAAGCCTTGATATAAATAGTGTGACAACTTAGAAGCAATTAATGAGACAGGCAATTACATATTAGTTAGAAGAAGATAAAAAATAATAAGAACAGGAGTCAATTTTTGGTTAATGCTAAGGGCATATTAAGTTGAACAAACATTTTTGTGCCCTAGCACTTATATTTTTCTTGTGATGGATTTACAATTTGAATAGTGGTCTTGTATGGCAGTGAAGCATTGGCATATGCTAACAATCAAGCTTTTGTAGTATAAAACTTTAATATCTTGTAGTTGAATATTATCAAAAAATTAAAAAAGACTTGTAGAATAATTGCATTAAACTATCAACATATACTTCACAGCAGAATAATGTAGACTTTATTCTTCTTGAATTGTTGCTTTTCTTTGTATTTCTTTGGCACCCTCTGCCCCAGCTTGTTGCTGTAGCTCATGTTTATATTTATACTATCATCTTACTAACACTTGCAGAGGTCACTTATAGACCTCACTCATTTCTTTACACTTTTGTCACAATTGTACTCAGCATGCTAAGGTTAACAACAACCTAGCACCCTATCCAAGCAGCAATAGTTCCTTATTACAGTGACTTATTAGAGCAGCACTAAGGAAAACCCATCTATCATTGCCAATAAGGCTTGATTATATGCTTGCACACTTTGTAAATGCAAAAACAGGTTCAAAAATGATATATTACTCTACAACCTGAAGCTTTCAAAGTGCTCTTAAGCCTAAGGTTTTGCGCTCCCTGGAGAACCCCAAGCTGTGGCAACTGATTGCTTACCTGTCCCCTCAAAATCTCCTTCTTTTTATGCTCCTCCTGTCATACACAGACCGTCTCCCCAATGCATGATTCTGACTTGAATTTGTGGCCTTTTTGTGTGCATCCGTACTCTTGTCATGGTTAAAGCCTCTCCCGCCAACACGGCATCATCAAGACCTCAGCTACTCCTATTTCTGCCTTTGCCCTTCTCTTTTCCTTTTTCCCTTGCTACCCTCGTCCTCCTCTCCAATTGTTGCGCGTGAGTTGGTTGTTCTAAGGAGTGCTGAGGCAAGAGGCTGATGGTCGGAGGTGTCAAGAGTTGTTGGCCGGAATGATTGTAGTGATCCCGTCTTCCACATGTTCGCCGTTATGGCTTCTTCAGGCCTTTAGGCCTCGAGCCTCGGGTCGGATGTTATCAATCCGGTCCGGGCACTGCCACCATTTCGGCTATCCCTCCTTTTGGGCGTGCACCTTTCACTGCCTGGTGAGCTCGCCACGTACGTGTGTGGCTCCAGGTTCCTCGGTGACTCGTATTTCATTGTAAGTGTCCCTTTTTGTTTAGTCTACAGTTTTATGTGCATATAGGTTTCGGCTATTTATTTTGGGGCTCATAAGTATACTTTCTCCCTGTCTCAGTGGCACTGTCATGGACACTTTCGCCACTTCCGTAGTCTTACTCGAGGCAGACGCCGTATTCTATTTTACTGACACTTTGCTTGCAAGCCAAATGCTATTTACAATGTTCCCTTATTTAGTAATGCAGAAATTTTTCTATGCAATTTTTTTTTACACTTTACACCCAAGTTGTTGTTCTCATCCTGAGTTCTTGGCTCCAGTCGTTTGACACCGTTGAAATATGCTATGCAATAAGCATACCTGATTTTTAGGATAAAACTTATGCTTTGCGTGACGATTCGTCATTCCACTTCAACCAGAAATTGACTTTCTGAATCTACCATGCTCAGTCACGCATTTCTCCACCACCCTGGCAACTGGAAGGGAATAGGCCAAATTAGAGATTCAACCGGTGACGTGACGGACCACTCCCTGTTATTGGGACCGAAACGTACGAAGATACTGGTCCACTGCCTCCCCAATTCTGTTAAAAGAACGAAGTTGTTGTGCCATAATCGCTGATTTGCTCAAGAACTTGCATTCCCTCTTTGTGATAGGACTTGAAGGAATCAACAATGATCGACGGCCTCATTCACGCCTTGAGGTATCGTCGTCGTTGAGTAGTTTGGAGTAATCGTGGAACGACTAATCAGACCCTGCTGGACTGATCTGTCATTCATCCTCATCATCGCACCGACAATTGATCGAAAGGAGAGTTCAATCAGAAAACTGATGTTTCTCACATGTGATATTTGAAATCTTTTGGGAACCCCAGTCCTCGAAGAAACCCAGGTCGGTACACGATTCGAGCTGAGACTGTTTGGTTCATTGTAGAAATACAGTTTGAAGAGGATTGGGTCAATGAAAGGAGTTGCTCGAAAGACTGGGAGGTCAATATCAGGCCAGCTTGCTTGGGCTTCTTTTTTCGGGACTGCGGATACGTTCACTAGATCCAAATGCTTGTTCCAACTATGACTCCAAGACGTTGTCTGTTCTGGCGACTCTAAGCATAAAAGATACAAACCCAGAAACATGCGAACCAATACATTGGGGGAGGGGGGGATCCTCAAGGGACCCTAGGTTTCTCGGGGAAAGGTGATTTCCAAATCGTTTTATCCATGCGCACGTTACATTTGGGTACAACTTGCAAGGGGGTAGTTGTATATGACATTTTCAGAGTATGTTGTGATCCAAATTTTACAGCTTTATAGCGAACGATGACAGAGAAGACAAGGAAAAATGTGTGCTTATCAATTATTAGTTCGATGGGGTCCAAATTATTTGTATGTAAAAGGCTGATAACTGGAATGTCTTAAACTATTTGTACGCTTGTTATCTTATGACGTCCAGGTTGTAAGCTTATAACGTACAGCAAATCTAACTCGGAGATCAAATCGTCGCAGGAAGCTTGTCAATAGCCATTTTCAAGCTCTGCAAAAACTTCCAAGAATCTAAGATGCTACTCGCACAGCGTTGGCAGTCCGATCCCATTGCCACCTGGGCTAAAAACCCGAGCCCGAAAATTACATCACTTGTTGGACGCATGCTCAGCTCCTCCTTCGCCATCTTCTCAAACTGATACCACCATTTCGGTATTGCATAGAGAGAGAATGTCGACCCATTGCATTGCATGCATTTGATATCCGGTGAGACTACGAGCAGAGCAATGGCGGCGTTCGCGCGACGGCGATGGAGATCAAGGAGCTGATGGTAGGAATACGCTGTGATGTATTTAAGATCTTCAGAAAGAGGTGCATTAAGGATTTGAACGCTGAGCGTGTACTTCGACGCGATGCGGGCCTCCTCTTCAAATTCGAAGCGGGATGCAATAGCGTAAACCCGAGTGGGATCCGCTTCGACAAAGTGTGGTGCCACCAGAAATTTTCGTAACGTGGCTATGACCCCCAAAACATCATATTTGGTAGCGGCGACGAGGACAGAAACAAGCTCATCGAGCGATCGTATGGGGGGATCTTCAACTGGATATATGAACTCGAGTAGAGTACTGAGCGTGCTCTTTGTCTCGGACATAGGGATGACTGGCACTTTGTGGGTGACTCCAGGACTTTGAGGTAAAGAGAACATATGATGAAAGAAAGGGGATGCAGCAGCGAGTATGCATCGGTGTACGTGGAACTGGGCAGGTTCTTCATGCTCGCTAGACTGAAGAATGATATCAGCGTCAGGAGAGTCAAAGCAATGACGTTGAACGCTCATGAGAAGGTGAAACAAATCAATCAACATAGCGCACATATATATATATGTAGCGGCAAAGAATTAGGCAGAGTCCGAACTGCGGGCTATGGGACAGGAACATGAGCCGGATCGCCCAATAGGACCGTTATGGTAACAGACGCTGTAGGATGAAGGGGCACGTAATTTGGTACCCAACAAAGGAGTCCTCTCACCATCCAGCATAGATCTATATATACAAAAACGTCGTTAACGTCGTCTCTCCCTGCTGTCGCTCCTCCTGGAGTAATCACAATCCCTGCGAGGTGACTTAGAACGCCTTCTACGAGCCTCTCTGTCTTCAAACCTGTCACGGCTCCAGCTGCGCCTTCTCCCGTGGCCATGTGATCCACTGACATCAAAAACCATATCATAGTGACCACCATGCCTCCGTGAAGTATCATCTTCGTCTCGATACCGACGGGTCTTCTCAAGATCATCACGCCCACCAAACCCGGTGGATCGCTTGGGAGCCTTGAAATCACGCCTAATGTCATTTGACCAGTGTGTATTGAGCTTTGCGACAGATTGCGAGCTGCAAGGAGAGTAAGTCAGAAGCTGTACTTGTCCAACATCCAGATGACTTACAAATCAACCCATATCCTGCGATCATCAACTAATACATTCTGCATCTTGAAATAGGCCTATGAAGAGATAATCAAAAGAGGTGATGAAACGAAATGATGCCGGCTTTACCTGTTCAGCATCCCCACGCTTGTCGAATTCGATAAACGCGTATTGTAACGAATCGCCTGTCCTTTTGTCTCGTATAACTTGACAGCTCATGATAACTCCGAAGCGCGAAAATATAAGCTCCAAGTCCTCATCCCGGGTGACAGGGTTCAATTTGCACACGAAAAGGACATTTTCAGGAGGCCTTACGTTCGCAAATGGCAAATCGCCGACCATCTCTAGAGTGAGCGCTGAGGCTGCAGCAGCTTTTTCACGCCGTACTTTCTCGGCCTCTTCTTCGGGTAAGGTCGCCAGGGGGTCTTCATCTTCTGCGATGCGTGTGGAATTGTCTGGTGGGCGCATGGGCGACGATGGTGGCTGAATCAAGCCCGGCGGGTCCGGGAATGGGTCATCTGTACCGAGACGTTCAATCAAAATTCAAACGCCACCAAAAGAAGCTTCAGACCTAATATCACAACATGGCGAATTCGAATGTCCTTAAACGGCCGGCCGTCCTGGTCTGTATATACCTCATTGATCTTGTCCAGAGTTTCAAGACCCTCAACTACATGCCCAAATACTGTGTGCTTGCCATCCAAGTAATCAATATTGTCGGCCAAAGTGACGAAAAATTGACTACCGCATCCACCCTTGTAGCCCTCAAGCGCTGGCGCAACGGCCATGGAAACCGTGCCTTTTGTCGCATGCTTAAGTCTTGGGCGTATCTCTGGCTCAAAGTATCGAGAAGGCGATTCCGTACTAGATGGGGGGGACCCTGATGCGATGTATGACCATATTGATTCACCGCCAGTGCCCGTCGCAGTGGGATCCCCCGTTTGTGCTAGGAAATCTTTTGATACTTTACGGAAAACTATCAGCGAATGTGTGACAGGAATATCTAAAAACGCACCATTGAAAAAGGCATTGAGATTAAAATAGTACACTTTGCATAGTTTAAGGAAATTTTCACAAGTCTTTGGGCATGCATCGACCTCTAAATCAATTACCAGGTCACCAAGAGATGTTTCTAAAAGAACAGACATGGAATCATGCGTTCCAAGGTTCAGCGCTTCAGCTCTTCACTGTGCGTTGAGAATGATGAGTTGTCTAGACAAACCATCATAAACAATGTCAGACGCGTGGCTTCGACGGTCCGACAATACCGCAACAACCGTTCTCATGACTGCGGCGAAATGTTAAAGGACCGTCAGAGCATTGATTAACTCACAACTTCTACGCATTTGCTTCGGGTTTGAAATAACTTTTGTATCAGCTGGTGAGCAGAAGAATCGAGTTACCAGCTGTTTTTAATGATTATTGGCACATGTTTCCGCTCCTACTTCGAATTGCAGCAACGTCGTGGTCTGGCATTAGTTAACCAGTGCACACAAGAGCTGCAGCTCAGTGCTTCAGTAATTGACCGGTGACCTTCGGTATAAAAAGGCCATCACCCCGGCGTATTTACTAGAATTATCAAGACGCAAGCATGCTCGTGTAGAGGACCTTCTACATATATAACCAGAGTTCGGGAAAATGACGGTGTGGTTTTCGTGTGAGGAAGACCTCGGTAATGGACGGTGATGCAAATGATTCCCATTCGCTGATCTTATCACCTGTTGGGCGTAGCTGACACAGAGGATGACGAATCAGCAACAAATTTGGTACGCTGAACACGTCAATCTATCTTCAACCTCAATGCTTAACAATCATTCTCCTCACTCACGATATAAGCTCAGAGAATCTCCATTTTTGAGCCTCACGGTTTACAGCCATGTCTACGCACACCGCCATTGCCATCACCAAACCTGGAACTATTGATACCATACAGGTGCCAACTCCTGCTCCTGGCGCTGGCGAGGTTCTAATCAAGGTTGAATATACGTCGTTGATTGCGTTCGACACGTACATGTCAGATTTGGGCTACTTCGTCCAAAGCTATCCTGTCATCCCGGGTTTCAACGCGTCGGGCACAGTTGCAAAACTTGGACAGGACGTCACTGACCTCGCTGTGGGAGATCGTGTAAGTTTTGACGCAATTCCTTTACCTTTGCAAATAAATGACAAATCTTCTGTTCAGATCGTCGCAGTCTGCTTTGGTTCGTTCTATTCTAAGGGCGCGCAGGAATACACTGTACAATCGCGTGTTAGTATTTCTAGTGTAAGCCAACCAGGTTAGAAGTATATGAATGTTTTTGATTCAAGTTGACCGTAGCTTCCGGACTCGATTTCTCTTGAAGAAGCGGTAACAATCCCCGATAACTTGATTACCGCTTTCTTCACTTTGTTCAATCAACTTGAGCTACCTATCCCTCCCTCTTTCCCTGCGAAAGAGGCACCTCCGCTTGCTTCCACTCCTTTCCTTGTGTATGGAGCGGGTTCAACTTCAGGACAGTACACTATTCAGCTTCTGAGAGCTGCAGGCTATACCAAGGTCCTCGCCACGGCCTCTCCCAGACATCATGATTATCTCAAATCAATTGGCGCAACAGACACTTTTGATTACAACAGCCAAAATCTTATAGCTGACATAGCACAGGTCGTTGGCGGCGATGGAAAAGTTCCAATAGTCGTAGATTGCATTGCCGCTAAACCGTCTTTGAAGGCCCTCGCAGACATCGTTAGCCCGACTGGTAAAGCTGCAATACTTATGCCAATCAAGAAATCAAACACACTCATCGTTAAGGAGGTCAGTGACTTTGCTGACTTATCCGAAGATAGTGTACCTTTCGCTCGTACTGTTAAGATTTATGGTGTAAGAACTTTCATGGTCTTTCAGGTAAAGTGAGCATCTCTTTTCGTCATACTCAGACTGATCATTCTACGTAAGGATCCCTTCTTGAGAGATAATTTAGCGCCAAAAATCATACCTTCCCTGCTTGAGACTGGAATTGTCAAGCCAAACAGGTTACGCCTGATTGACCATGGATCTTTCAAGGAACGTATAGTTGAGGGTTTAGATCTTTTGAGGAACGGCAAAGTCAGCGGAGAAAAAGTGGTCATCAAAGTTGGCGTGTAAATTTGATATAGATAATTCTTTCAAATTATATATTGTGTTGCGTGCGACATTTATATCTATATATATATGGTTGTCGTTGGAATTGGGGACACGATCGAAATCGAGTTGCGACTAGGCACACGTGCCTGTGGTCCCTAGACCAGGTGATTCGCCTGACAACAGGCGACGCGCGAAATTCGGGGTCTTCGTTCTGTATCCATCGTGTCAACGCGCGGGTGTCCTCGAGAACCATGTTCAAGGCTCTAATGTCAAAAAAAAATAAAATAAACGGTCTAGGGCTAAGCTGAGTTTATTTAAATGACTACGGGTGGGAACTTGATTGGACGCATGTCTTTGTTTCATCATCAACTCTTTGAGCGGCGTCTTGCCTTCAACAAATCGCTCCGCTGACAATTGACAATATTACTTAGCGGATTAGGAGTGTCAATGACTTCGTTGTGACTTTCATGTCAACACTGTCCCGAAACTGTGGATAACTGCCAAACTTCTTTCAATTCACTTTTGAGCTCTTTCGCCCTGGTCCTGTATCTTCTAGATTTATGAAGTTCTTCAGAATCCTCAGTCTGTTCCACCAAGTTCCTCTCAAGTCGTGGCATCATGACGCCGTGCCTTTTTAAGCATTATCCGAAATATAGCCCCCCGCCTCAATCTCGGACAGCAGTACTTGACGCAATGGCCATCGTGACCCTAGTCTGTTGCTGACTTGGTCGTTTATGATACCCCGGATGGAGATCCTCGTGGTATACTTACTGATTGCTGAGCAATGAATGATGGTGCTTGTTGATTGTCGTACCGTAATTTTTGCGTCTTGAGGCTCCATAGGTGTTCGTGTGACCCTCTGGAACAGGAAGCTCTCACGCCTCCCTTGTTAAGAAGGAGGATTATGTGACTACATAAATGAGGCCTCCTCTACAGGAAATCATATTGGGACACCTCGTCATGAAGTTAGCTCTTTCTCTGCTCGCAACGGCGGCTTTCGCCAATGCACATTGTATGTTCCTTTATTCTGAGAAATCTTGTTGCATCGACTATAATAATCACGCGTCTAGTCACTATGCAATATATATGGGATAACGGGGTGAGTTTCTTCATTTGATGGAAATTCCCATCATTTTATGCAGCTATCGTAGGTCGACGAAGGGCATAACAACTATATTCGCGTCCCGCCCAGTAACAACCCTGTAACAGATGTCACCTCTACTGATCTTACCTGCAACGTGAACGGGCTCAGTGGTGCGGGCGTCTCGACGCTTTCTATCGCTGCAGGCACCACAATCACGTATGGCATGTATTTTCAATGCCTAACATCACATGTTTGATCTATCCTTTAGGTTTGAATGGCACCAACATGACCAGCGCACTGGAGAGGATGCCATTTCTGGGGGACACAAAGGCGCAGTGCAGGTTTACATTGCGAAGGCTCCTGGAGACGTATCATCATTCGACGGACAGGGTGCAGTCTGGACCAAGATTTACTCCTCAGGTCTGTTGACTGCGAACCCTCAGTTGTGGGCGACTGATGTCGTTAATTCAAACAATGGTAGGCAATCTTGTATCTCATTTCTCTCGCACAACTTATTTCATGGTGTAGGGAAACACAGCGTCGTCATCCCCTCTTCTCTCCCTGCTGGTCAATACTTGCTTCGTGCTGAAATAGTAAGGCCTTCTTATCGTCATCGTTGACAACGGCAAAATTTTGACAACTCCGTAGATAGCATTACATGTGGCCCAAACCTACCCAGGAGCTCAATTCTACATTGGTCCGTCCTTCTATTCTATTACATATTGAGCTGCTGGACGAATCAATTTATCAAAAGGATGTGCTCAAGTGAGCATTACAAGTGGTGGAAGTGCAAATCCCCCCAAGGTTGCCTTGCCTGGTGCCTACCAGGGCAGCGACCCTGGTATCACGGTGCGTTGCAGATTTCCGAGACCATCGTTGTAGTCTTCTGACCCAATACTTTTCCAGATTAACATCTACAACAATCTCCAGAGCTACACTGCTCCTGGCCCTGCTGTCTGGTCTGGGTGAATTGCGAGTGCCACACAGTAAAGCTATATTGTGCATCATGCTTTCAACGCAATTTACGAATTGACTTGTTTCACACTTTGCTAATGGAGTATGAAAGATCTCACTTGAAGTATCTGAACTGGCACAGTTGACAGTGTGGTCGTCATAATTCATTTCGGAACAAACCTGTGATAAATGCCAAGACTTGAAGAGTACGTGCTAAGAAATCGACGCAATTCAACACCTGAATCTCTTACTCGATGAATTTCCTTCATCCTAGCGTCATACGAATCTGGTAATGCGATAAGAGGGTTCCCTTTTCATGATTGCTATCGCTACATGAACTGTAATCAGTGTTAGACGACATTTGCTCAACTAGTCCAATGGTATGACAGCCGCTGTCCCGCTGCTCGGTAGGGACTCTTACAATTACAACGAGATGTTTTTCAAAAAGTGACAACTCACTAAGTGATACAATTATCTTTAGGTGAATTGACTGTCAGCAGCTGAGTTTTGTCGATCAAGGTCCAGACAGTAACCTCGGCTAATTTCTATAACTGTGTCTTCACTATACGACGTTTATGTTCATGATGGCGCCACCCTGGTTACGATGAAACAAGAGAAGGCGCCACGATATCGGGCCGCTGACGGTCCGGAAAGTGACCAAAATTTATGATATGAAACATCTTTTCACAACACAGATCTTTGCATGGAATTGCGACTTTTGTTCTCTCCAACTCGACATTTTATTGGTATTCCTCATCTACATCCACATCGGTCACAGCTATGCAACTGCCTATATCGTCATTCTCACACTTCAGCCAGCGACAAGCTTTTCGCAGATGCAGCGCGTGAGGAGGTGGAGGAACAAGCTCGAGCTAAACAGCCCTCTCGCCTTACCGCATTAGAGAACGAACACGAGAACTGGGATGGAGACGAGCGTATAGAAGATGCTGTCCTCCGCATGCTAGTCGACAAGTACAAGCCTCTTCGCACAGGGGCTATCCAATCTGCAGACCAGAAACTCAAGCTTTCACCCCCCGGAGTACGTCCGCAGAGCCAGGTGATAGTAAAGCCGATGACACCGTCTACGGGCTCATGGGCTACTGAACCGCTGCTGCCGTCGAAGGAGGGTCACCAGCCATGGCATACCACGTTCAAGGTGCCAGACCATGCGACGTCGTCCATCAAGTACGCTTCGTTGCCTCCGCTTCCTGCTCAGCCCACGATACCGAAAGCCGTGCCTGCTGATGAGAAGGCTAAAAGGAAGGAGAGAGAGGAGAGAAAGAGGTTGGAACGGGGTATCAGGCTCGGTAGGGCAAAGGAGGCAACGCTAGATTATCGTCTGGGGTTTAGAGGTTCTGGAGGAGGGTCCGGAGGACAGCTGAATCCAGTAAGCCTGAAAGGGTGGACGAATCTTGTGGAGGACAGAATTGAGGTGCTATCAATGGTCTTCCTGTGGCTACATTGACTGACTATCCATCAGAAAGCTCGTAAGGCTGGCTTGTTTCAAAATATCAAGGGTAGAGGGAAACCTTTAGTCGCGTCCATGGACGAATCCAACCCGTTCATTGCTCGAGAAGAGTTTCTCATGAATCGTATTGTTCAAAGAAACGGGGCTGTGCCTCCATGGGTGGAAGTACAGGGTGGTAAGCTAACAGCTTTTCATCTTCTTCCCTAACCTTACGGCTACCGAGGAAGAACTTGACAACGCAGTGACCACCTTTCGTGAAATCCTCCGCCAGTCGTGGATTCGTCGCGTTGTCAATACGATAACCTCAAGTACACCTCCCGCTCTTCTCCATACTTTTACCCTGGGAAATGTTAAAGCTTTCCGTGATCCAGAGTGGGAACAGCGTGAACACTCATACCATCAAGTTGCTTTAGAAGAACTCAATGCCCTCGTACGCAAATACAATGGGATGGCCCCTTACGCAGTGCGACGGCCATATTAT
The DNA here is from genome assembly GCA_003313675.1 of Termitomyces heimii. NCBI lineage: Eukaryota > Fungi > Basidiomycota > Agaricomycetes > Agaricales > Lyophyllaceae > Termitomyces > Termitomyces heimii. Next base: position 23,935 of record QLON01001676.1, on the reverse strand, counting down.
ATCTACAACGTTGAGATGGAAAGGCTTTTCGAGGACTCCGCAGAGAGCATACTCTCGGCGTTGAAGGAGAGAATCCACACGGAAGACGCCAAGAAGATGCCGAATGCGGTGACAGCAGGTGCCGAATCGTCCGTTGAGCTTGGTATAAAAAACGATGATACTCAAATATGGAGCTTGCGCGACGTTTTTAGAGGCTGGCTGGAGTTTATCCTATTTAAGCTTTGGAGACGCCAGCGGAGAACCTAAAGTACCTGCAGTTCATCGGTTTCTGAATCCTTTGCACGCCGACGACAATGCCCGTTGCAGAGTCGCGTTTCCTCCTTTGAGACGATGGATTGAACTTCCGTCGGATTTCGATGCAGACTGACGAACTACTATTACTCCGGGAACCGACCCAACGTTCCATTCAACGACAGGGTATTTGTCAGACAAGCAACCCTTTCTGCTCAGACGAGTAATCCGATTTACAGACTTAGTTCTTTGCATTCCTACGTCCATACTTCTTCCTCGAGCAACAACTATCTATACCACGCGCAGCCAAGCCAATCAGGGACAAGTATATCAGCTGTTGTCCTGATACACGAGCATACGGTAAAAACGTGAACGTACCACGCTAGATTATCATCGTGCATTGCAATATGTGTACAAACAAGATAGTTGATAGAGGAAGTTTTGCGAAACCTTAGGAGCGCACTCCACATTACCGGTAATCGAATCAATTATCTAGGATATGACCCTTGTTTCAATTTAGTGCAGCACCCTCGAGGTTCGCACGAGGACTTACGTCGCAATCACGTATGGGGAGTGTATCGAACATTGTCCACGTCCATGTCTATTGTCCTTATCCTTGAAAGTAGTAGATACAGGCTATACCGGCTTGAAGCTAGCCGAGTCGGAAGGTCGACCATCATTATCAAAGAAAATTGACGCGCGCTGAGTAACTGACGATTTAGACGCCACCTCGAGGCACGCCTCGCGTTGTCCAGAAGGTCGTCTGACGTCCCTAGCGCTATCTTATCCATAAAAGCCGTTCAAATCCCATTCTGTAAATTTCCAGCCTAAGTTTATTCGCTTCCTTTTTCACCATCATCACACACTACTCGTCCCCTCACACGGCTGATTCCACCATGTCTTCTTACACTGACGATGAAATTATAGTGCGTATATCCCCTGTTCTCTTGACGCACGACGACTGAGTTATTTTACTCGTGGTCTTTAGCCCGGCGACATTGTCGCCGTCCGACATGGCTTGAAAGGCAGACAGGAGGGCCTCGTCGTCGGCTCCCACATTGACCACATGGTACGTCGCCTGACCTCGTCCCTCTGAATCCCCAACACCGGTTCTTTCTCCCCTCCAGGGTCGCCAAGTCATCGAGGTGCAGCTCGACGGTGCCGAGGTGTACCACGTCTACCACCCATATGTTGCACGTTTGAGGAGGACAATCTCGTATTCCCGCCCAAGCCTTTCTGCGCCTCACAAAGTCCGAACCATCGAGCGTCGCGTGCTCTGGTGATCGATCGTATATATATCCTCGGACTGCTAAGAATTGGATAATACATCATCAATTCTTACATCCACACTCGATATCCAACATATTTCAAATCTACAGTGACATCCCACTAGCATTGTTCGGAGGAGGGGATAAAGGCTAGGCATGAATAAGGAAAATCCATTGTTACTTTCTTCTTCATTAGTGTGTAAATACTCCAAAACTACTACTGATGACGTATAGACGTGCTCCTATCTACTCCCCCAAATTGGTTGCATCTTCCAATGTGATTCTTTTCTGCTCAGGGACAATAGGCATGGGATACAATGAGCAAAGGTTTCCAAGGTACACTTTGGTACAGTCAAGCATGGTGTCGATGTGACAAAAAAACAAATGATCAACAAGCAGAATTGCGGGGTGAAGGAAAAGATGAAGTGTATGAACGTAAATTAGCCTAGTGATACAATGTTAAGAAGGGGATGATGTCTTCTATGCTTTGAGATCGACAACCGGCGAAGGAGTCGGCATCACTTTGTGCGATACTGGAGAGTCTGTCAGGTTAGATGATGGTTTTGAGTGTTTTGGCGATGACAGCGCTGGAGAGGATTTCTGCGGGGTTCTCGGTATTGGTGTAATAGCTGGTGTAGTCGGAAGCGGAGGGGTGGAGGGAACAGCGGCTGATGGTGGTAGTGATGGTAAAGGTTTCTGGGAGGAGAGCAACGATGACGCAGAGACTGTCGTTGTAGCACTCCCATTCGCAGCCGGTTGAACCTTGCCATTCAGTAACGGGGGCACCTCCACCTTCTCCGGCCTGGAATTGTTCACCGACGCCGACAACGCCGACAACTCCCGATCTGAAGGCACGACACTCAAGCTCCTCTTCTTCCCCGCCGCCACGCTCCTCACAATCCTAGGCTCAGGCACTGAGCCCACCGCCAGCGTACTCGCATCACCATTCACCACCGTCATTTTCTCCAACCCCCCCGACTCAACCCGAACTCCAATTCCCACTTCCGTAATCAACGACCCAACGCTCCCGTTCAGATCTACAGCCTTCGTCTCAGGCTTCAACGTCTCCTCCGACACATTCCCCTCTTCACCATTCGCGTAAACCGGGCCAGCAGGCTGCACGATCACCACCCGCTCGTAATAAAGCATGAACGCCCCCGCGCCTTCAGCTAACACCGCTTCAATCCCGCATTCCCGCACCGCGTCGTCGCTAATCCGCAGCCAGCCGTGCCCGGGAGGATCAGGGGACTCACGCTCCCCATCTTCAGTTTCCCAGATGTACCGTCGTTCGGCATAGTCGCCGTCCGCGAAGCGTAGTGGGTCGACGAGGCGTGGAGGCGCCCAGCGTTTTTGAGGTGGGAGGTCAGCGCTCCGTGGGCGACGGCGGTAGCAGATGTAGTGCCCGAAGGAGTGTTGTCCGTAGTGGCAGACTACGGCGGAGAGGCGGTAGAGCGTCCGGGGGTGGGCGTAGCTCGCGGGCGTGGGCGTTGTAGAGCGGCGTAAGGCCGGCGGTGGGGTTGAGATGGCGGAGGTGGGGATGACGGAGAGGCTCCCTGAGGTCGTGTAGGGCGTTAGGTCGAGGACTTCGGGGAAGATCACTCGGACGTTATTTTTAGCGGCGTATTGGCCGTAGTGGACAGAACGGTTTATGTGCAGAGCGAGAACTTGTGGTGGCTTGGTGATGATTAGTTGAAGATAAGACTGGATCATGAGAGATACACACTCGAGCTATCATGGCTTGCTTGGTCGAGGCTTTGCTGAAGACTTTTTCCATGCAGACACCGGATAGTTTGTCCTCTATTCGGCCTTCTTCCAACGCTGTTCGAACACGCCTTTCCATTCTTTTCACATCCTTGAATCGCCTCTTCTTGGATCCGGACGGATTTGCTTCAGGACGAGTAGCTTCCTCCAGCGAGTGTAGGTCGCTGAGAAGCCGTTTGTGCGTGGCGACCAGGGAACATTTTTGACAAATGCAATCTCTGAGTATCTCGAGCGTCGTGTACTCTTCTAAACAGTCCTCAAGACGGCAGCTAGCCTGTAGATGACCGTGAGTCGATAGATTATGATAAATGGGCTCGACTCACTGATAGCCTCGGAACAGCGAGCTGCCAGTTGTCCAAGGCAAAGTGCATCACGGCCTCAGTGTATCCGCAAACCACACAACTCCGTCGATTCGCAGTGAGCCCGTCGAAGACACTCTTCCCAATCTCCTTCGTAGTCTCTGACACCTGCGAGAGACCTCCCAGTCCTCTATCTCTGTAACCCTCTTTGTCAACTGCAGATATCTCGTTCTTGATGCATTCGGAGAGTAACTGGAATAGCTCTTGCGCGTCCTGATGTTCTCGCGAGTTGAATAATGAACCTGGACGACCCTCGTTTTGTTTGCTGAGAACCTCGATAAGCTCGATTGGCCGTATGGAATGGTATGATGCTTTCGGTTTGTTCAAACCTATGAAGTCCCGTGAGGAAGGCAGTGCCAAGAAGATTACGCGTGTTACTTACGTCGGAAAAGTTCTTGTAGGGCATCGATTACTGGTGTGGGTACGTCCAAGACTTCTGCCTTGTCATGTATCGTGTCGATATGCGGTTGGAGGTAGGATAGAGAGGCTAATGCCTGGATATAATGATTAACATAGTGACGCATATGACAATGGGGAAAACCAACTTGTAGAGTCGAATTCATGAAGCAATAGGTGCCGGAAATATTCACGAGCCCGGGGTAGTAGCCATAGTCTGAACCAGTCTCAACAGCTGTAGCGACAAAGACGGACAGCTCAACACAAACTCGGTTGTAGACAGAAGAGCCAGACGTACAAATTCCATTCATGGCTATCTGTTCCGCCCTACCACGCACAACTTTGTGTGATTTCTTCCTTTCTGTGCTCCTAGTGGATTCCTTAGAGGATGCAGAGCCACCCGCAGCCCAGTTCCACGGGAGATACGAGTCGAGACCCATCGTGAGGTCCGGGAACAGGGAGTCGGTATTTGTGGCAATGAGGTATACAATAGTTGGAATGAGGACGAGAATGACGAGGGGCGCGGTCTGCTGGAAAGCGTCAGTGGATGCGAACTCTATACACCAGTCTTGCAGCTCGTCGGAAAGGCGCATGTGGTTTGTGGCCAGTGACAGAGTTGGAAAGGACTCCCTCTCGCAGTCGCATAACTGTCGATGGAGCGAATTAGTCACCATGTAACAATGGCTACCTGGCGCAATGGTAGCGCGTTTGGCTTCGATTGCTAAATGGCACCAAAAGGTTGCAGGTTCGAGTCCTGCGGTGGTCATCTTTTTTGTGTCATTCAATTCCCTGGTCAGCGACAGCCTCACGTGACTTACTTTTCAGACGCGTCAAAGCCAACTTAGGTTCTCGCGTTTGGCAATGGCGGCGGCTTTTTTGTCACAACACTCATCCAACCCCCTCGAGGTTGGTTCCTCCGACGTCAGAAACAGGGAATACCGAGAAGCCGTTGAACAAGCTCGCCGTCAAGGTCACTTCTCCAGCAGCCTCAGCCCCCTCTCCTCCGACGACCCAATCAATGGGTACGACATGAAGGAGTACCATGACCATCTAGCCAAAGTAGTCCCTTCATTTGCTGCAAAGAAGAATCCTGAGCCTGCGGTCATTGATGTCGATGTCGAGATGGGTGAAAGCGATGACTTGATCATACTGCCTCCAAATTCAGCACCGCCGCCCGCACCTCCAGCACGCTATGTCGAAGAGGTAGAAGGAGAAGGAGACGCGGCGGCTCTAGAACATGATGACGGTCTCTTCGATTCAGAAGGCGTCGACGAAGAGAACACCATTTCACTAAAGTCACGCGAAGAGCGTTTTGAGATTATGGAGGAGATTGCCGACTTGGAAGACAGGATGCCCCAGCTTGGTCAGGATTACAAGATTGTGGACCGTCTAGGAACAGGCACCTTTTCGTCTGTATACAAAGCACTTGATCTTGGTTACCATACGAAATGGGACAACGACCCGTGGCACGGACACCATCCACCATCTTCCTCGGCATACTACCAGTCCGCACCTAGACATAGAAGCTCAAAAGTCTTTGTCGCTATTAAACGAATATATGTGACCAGCAGCCCGGAGCGTATTAGAAACGAGATATCTATCATGGAGGACTGCAGGGGATGTCGACATATATCCCAACTAATCACGGCCTTTCGCGTCAACGATCAGGTAGTCGCAATAATGCCGTATCACCGCAATGAGGACTTTCGAGTTAGCTTCGGCTCACTTAATTAATTTTCATAATGACGCTGAGGCATTCTACAGGATTACTATCGCTTGCTCCCGATACATGGCATTAAAGCTTACTTCCGCTGTATGTTTCGCGCCCTGCGTGATGTTCACCATCGAGGAATCATCCATCGTGATGTGAAACCTGCAAATTTTCTTTTTGACCCGCGTACCGGCATCGGTACACTCTGTGATTTTGGTCTTGCATCAGTGAGCATTCAAACCATGTCGATTAGTGTTTCAAACCAAATACGTCCATCAGCGCATGGACATCAGCACGCCCTCACTCGGAGCTTGCTTTCATACTGGACCCTCAGCAGAACACCCACATGGACAAATACACCGTAATATTGCGGGGAATATCATACGACAGAAGCAACAAACTGCAAAGGAGCGGTGTAAACTACCATCAGAAAAGGTCGGATACCCTTTACAAGATACTAGGTAGACTCAATATCTCAACCGTCACAACTTATGTTTATTGACGCAAACACTCAAGACCAGTGAACAAAGCTAACCGGGCGGGCACGAGAGGTTTCCGCGCGCCCGAAGTTTTGTTCAAATGTCTACAGCAGACGGGAGGTACGTTCTCTCCCTGTGCCATTGCACTCCTGCTCATTAATCAAATAAGCTATCGATGTTTGGGCTGCTGGCATCATACTGCTCTTTTTCCTCACGGGCAAGTTCCCTCTCTTCCAATCCAATGATGACACAGAGGCTCTCATGGAAATCGCCGCTATCATTGGATACAGAGAAATGGCGGACGTCGCTACTCTTCACAGTTAGTTTTGCTCACTCTTTTACCCACATTCGTACCTTATCATACACTTCGAGGCCGTACATTCTGCACAAATGTGCCGAGTGTAGGCAAGCCCATGCCATGGCGCGAATTTATTGAGAAACAGAACCCGACGCTCTATGACCCCCAAGAGCCTGATCTACGGTACTACCCGTACAACCAACCTTCTTACCAGGCACATATCGCGCGCGAGCTCGAACACAGCCACACTGTCCCTCCATCCTCATCGACAACTTCCTCCCCACCATCTCTTTACTTCCCCCGCTCCTCATCTCCGACGATGCCCAGTGGTGATCCTAGCATCTCGGACATATCACGCCCGCCATCAGCAGCGTCTCACAGGCGTGAGGTGGAATTAGCCATCGACCTCGCAGAGCAGCTCATGAACCCCTTTTCAACGCGGCGTATAACGCCGAAACAGGCGCTCGCGCACGCGTTCCTGCGCGGGGAGGAAGGCGACTTCGACGAGGCCGCGGACGACGACGAGTTCGTGCCCCATTTGTTTGGTGAGGGTGTGTGTGGGCAGTGGCATTTCTATGATGAGACAGGAAGTCCGGCTGTCAAAGTGCAGGGGAGGTGTGAGTGTGCAGAGGGTTGTGAGGATGTGCTTGAGGAGGTTGTGCTCGTTGAGGCTGGGCAGGGACTCGCGATTGGGAGGCAGCCTTGTGAGTTCCATCAGGACATGGAGGTTTATTAGCTTGTCTTGTTTTTTTTGTATTTTAGTTGTTGTATTGTTATAATTTCTCGCGAAAGTAGGTGAAAAAATTGAGGAAGATAGGATTAGTTGTCTTGAGAATGTGAAGCGCTGTGCTGTATTCTATATCGACAACTGCATTCACTCATTGATTGATAGGTAGCCAAAAATAATGAATGACCACCGCAGGACTCGAACCTGCAACCTTTTGGTACCACTTGGCAATCGAAGCCAAACGCGCTACCATTGCGCCAGGTAGCCATAACAACACAGGTCACGCCACATCTAGTCTCCCTGAGCATAACCTGGTCGTTACGCATCCTTGATTGGCACTTGATGCTGTTTCCAATCGAAAAAGTGTAAAAGGAATATGTTATTCCATTATGTACTGTTTCCTAATGAAAAGTCACTTTTCTTTGTTCAAATACTTTTTTCATGAAAAATTAGTACATTGAAAATGGCAAATAATTGAGCTCTAAGATCTTTCAGACTTAGCAAAAATAAACCAGGTTCTTGAAATGGCTGAAGTAACCTATGCCAGTCCAGTTTTGATAGATTTAAGCTACTTTGCAACTGAATTATTGTGAACAAATTAGTATACTAATTGCTCCATTCTATCATAAGGCTACTGTTAAGGGCTACCTCTTAAACATACACATAAAACTTACCCAGAGAAAAGCTATTGTTGCAGACATGTTAGGGAAGTGAGAATTTGAATTTAGGCTTAAATGACAATGATATTGCTATAAAAAAACAAAACCTCAATTTACAGAAAGTAGAGATTATAAGGATGCTTGGTCCTTTTTTTGTAGCTTCCAGTGTTATTATCAAGGATTCAGATAATATTAAAAAATGAGAATGAAATAAAAAAAAGTTACTAAATCAGATTTGGGGTATATTTTATATTTGACACAAAGAAACAGTTATTTTGGACTAGTAAAATTATTAGTTTTCTGACAAAATATAAATAATCAGCATGCAACAGTTAGCAAAACAGCTACATTTTAAAGCTCTACCTGTTAGGGAATCACTCTTCTAGAGGTCTTTTAGCTTATGTTCCTTTAATTACATTTTACCTTAATTCATCCACTTTTTTGCTGCCTTTAACCATTTCACATGGCTCCATAACTTAATGATCATTTGATATGAGTGTAACATTAGTCACATTAGTCACATCAGTCATATTATGTAACAATGTCACATATAATGGTTATGTGACTCAACCTTAGATTATTTCTTACTGACTGGCAGAGTGGCTTCTTAAACTTATTCTCTTTCAATCTTTCTCTGCTAGCTATTTAACTGAGCTACAGCCTCCAGAGGTTGCTTTTACACTAGCACCACAACTTAGTGACTTTTTTGTAAAGGTAAAACAATAGTCCAATAAGAAAGACAAGTCATGATAGCAGCAAGGCAGCAATATACTTGAACATGCATAAAGAAGCAATCAATGGGATAAAATATAACATATGAGTTGAAAAAAGTGGAAATCATTGGAGAGTGAAAAAACAGGCACAACAAATGTATTTTTAGGGGGTGTTAAGGGCACAGTAAGTTGAACTGTTATTCTTAGGCTCTAGCAACTAAATTTTGCTAAATAATGAACTTGCAATTTGAATAGTCATCATGTATAGTAGCAATTACAATTATATAGTATAAACACCAGACAATGTAGAGTATATATGACAATCAAATCAATTCATAATAAATTGAGCTAGTATATACAGAGTATTGCAGCCCATTGTTTATTTTGATGCATGAGTATTGTTAGGGAATTATCCTTTTAGAGATTCCTTACCTCATGTTTCCTTCCAATTTCCAGGCCTTTTTACTCTAAATCATTCACCTTCTACTGCCTTTGTCAAACTTCTCACTGGCTAGACTGTGAAAACAACCTTCTTTATTGGTTTAGAGCCTTTGCTAGACTCTGGGAAATGAATTATTAGAGCCCTTATCAAAAGTAATCCAATTCACACAGCCTCATAACTTAGTAGCCATGTAACTTGTGACCATAACCATAACCATGACATTAGTCACACTGTGTGACATTACATATAATAGTCATGGGGTGCTAGGTTGTTAATGATCTTAACAGCTAATTGTAAAAGATGTAAACAAAGAAGTGAGGTTTATAAGTGACTTCTGCAGGTGTAATTAAGAGAAAACTGTAAATATAAATGTTGATTCTTCATTTTTTTTAACTTATATAGCCCATTTCATCTCATCAATTGTTTCTGCCTTATTTTACTATACATATCAATACTTATCACTATCTTGCTTTTATTCAGTTTGCAATTATATCTTTTTCTTTTCACAAAGAAATTGCTATGTTTTAATGCTCAAAGTTGTCTGCAGTCAGTTGGTGATGCACTATAAAAAATAAATGGTTTGATTAAGAATCCTGCATATGTCACAATGTTTTACTTCTTTTTCTTTGTTTTTTTATATTTAGATTGGCTCAGCACCAATTGAAGCTTGTTAATTTTCTATTTCTGCACTAGTAGCAGATTTCAGAGGCTTTTAGTTGCTTGGATTTCTACAGGTTTTGGTTGAGCAAGTGCATCAAAATTAGATGTGATTGCTAAACTTTCATTGTCTTATCTTATATCAATAGCAAACTCATTATTAGTACATTTAACTGTTACACAAATATCTAATTACAATAGTTGCATACATAAGATACTTAAAGAGATAGACTTGAGTAGATAGAGACTATCTACAATAACAGCTTTGTTTTAGATAAGCCTTTTATGCACATTACACAGTACTTTTTATTAAAAGACTGGATAAACTAAAGTAAATAGTATATTTTTTATTATACTCATTTACTACTCTTTGTATTATCTACTACTCAGCTGCAAAGTGGCTTGAATATAATAAACCAGGTTTAAACAAGCTACTTTGAGCTAACTTTTTTATTTAGATTAAAACTTACTATTATTTACTAGTAATAATAACTATAAATAACTACATGAAAATTTATTCTTAAGTTCAAATCCTATTTTTATAAGATTAGTTAAGAAACTTATTAATTAAGTAGAAGTGTAAAATACAATTTTATAAACCTCTTATTACTTTTTTCATTATTTACATAAAATACAACTCCATTATTTTTTTACATTAACTAATTAAACTACATTCAACTTTATATTTAATATTACTTTTATTCAATGTATTATAAATTACAAATTACATTTGCTTCAAAACAGTAAACTTTTAAACACTTCTTATATAATACTTATATGCATATACCTAACAATTGAGTAAGCATGCCAAAATAAGATATAATTGCTTAGCTCTATTTTATTTTACAAGCTTAGATCCAGCTCAACCTCACTTCACTTGGTTTAAGCCTTATATTCACTATTTAATGCTTAGATTCAGCCTCAACCTTGCTTCACTTGGTTAAGGCCTTGTTTTTTAATATGCAATGCTTATATCCAGCCTCAACTTCACTTTGCTTAATTAAAGCCTTGTTTTTCAATATGCAATGTTTAAATCTAGCCTCAATCTTGCTTCACTTAGTTAAGGCCTTGTTTTGCACAACTTAATTTCACTTCATTTGAATATAGTTTTATGTATATATAATAATTTATAATTACAATTCCAAGTAATATATAATAGTATATTATTAATAATAATGTCAAATAAGCTAAGAATAATAGAAGTTAGTTGAAAATTCTTTTGTTAAAAGTTATATATATATTTGAAAAGCATTTTATATCAGTATAATATAAGCAATAGTCAAGTTATATGCTAAAATCATAAACATTAATTATAAGAAGTAATATTATTAAAAGTTACACTTACATTTGTAAATCATTGAGAATTTCTTGATAGACAATATTTGCAGTCCTTTTTGATGTATTCTTTAATGACACAATCACTTTAATTCAATCTCCTGAAGTGCAGTGAGAGAGTGCAATATAAAATTGACTATGTGCAAAAACTGGTGTTTGCAAATCCAATCCAACATATTTAACTGATTGTTCTTGTGACTTGTTAATAGTCATAGCAAAGGCTAAATGAACTGGAAATTGTCTTCTTTTTAATGGAATAAGTAACTCTTCTTCAGAAGTATCAAAGCTATATTATCAAGAATTTAATCCAATCTCATATTTTGGACCAAATAGTGGACTTGGATGTGATTCCAAAGTCTGCCTCTCTTGAGTGAAGCAGCAATCATCTGCTGTCTAAGCCTTCATTGAATAACTGGAAGAGTTTATTGAAATCTCCTCCAAAAACTATAGTCACTCTATTAAAAGAGATGTTTTTATTCAGAATATCTCTGAAACCATAATCTACAGCATTAATGGCATTTTTGTGCTGCATTAGAACTTCATTCCAAATAACTACTTTAATATGAAGCAGCAATTGAAATAAATGTATTCCTCTTTTAATGTTGGCAATAAATATATCCAGTGCAGAAATGGGGATTTTAAATCTAAAATAAGCAGTTTTACCACCTTCCAGTAATAAGGCAGCAATTCTAGATGATGCTACATATAATGCAACATTTGCATTAGCATGGATAGCAGAAGCCAAAGTATTGCAGACAAAGGTTTTGCCACATCCTCCTGCACTGTAAATGAATATTATTCTCCCTAAATTGCCATTTACCAAGTCCATAACAGCATTAAAGATCTTCAGTTATTCAGCATTAAACTTGGCCTTGTTTTCATCAACCCTTCTTTTTAACTTTTCAATATTATAATTGGTTTCTTCTTGCAACAATCTATTCTTTATATTTGTTTGATTAGTATTAAAGTCAACTTTAAATGAAGAAGTCAATTACCTGGAACTACATTCCAAACTTGTTGAAGTTCTAGTATATTAGGAAAGTCTTTGAGTTTTGCCAAAGTTCATTAAGTTGTCATTGATAAGATAAAGACCATAGTCATAGATGTCATCATTAGTAAAGTTTTAATCTCTGTACTGCCTAATATGTTGCAATCTGTGCCAAAGATCATTATAAATGAAATGCTTGAATTCATTCCATAGAGCTTCAAGAGTAGTAAGAGTATAATGGAGTAGAATGGTGCAAAAGAGGTGTCTAAGAGCTGATCCTAGTTGGATTGGAGCAGCTTCATCAAGACATTGCCTCCATTCTGCATTATCCTCTAAAAAACCAAGAGCTTTGCATGCATTCTTATAAGTTGGATAAGTATGGCCATTGACTGTTTTTAGATTAGCCTATAATGTTGCATTGGTGAGCATTCTAAGATAAAACCTCTCTCCTTATTTTAGTGAAGCAAAATACATTTGTCCAATAGCTGTTTCCTGCTACCTTTTTTTCCAAGTCCTTTTAGAAGAATTATAAACATATTTGGTTAGAAAGTTTTATTAAGTGGTGTTGTTGTTAGGAAATTTAGCATTGGCTTTAAATCAAGCTATGAGTGCAGTCTTGTCCAAATTAACTCTAGCAGCCACTGTCTCCATAGGTTTATTATTTCCAAAGTAAACTTCATGTTAGCCTTTCAAGTGAATAGATAATCTATAGACTGCAGGAAATTCTGCATGCATATTGAATTCAAAATGGAATAACTGCTGCATATATTGTTTACTTTCAGTATGAGAAGCAGGAAAAATAATACAATAGCCTTGTTAAGGTAAATTTTCATCTCTAGCTGCAGCATTAACTACTGCTTGGTAAACTTCAGCTTTAATTTTCTTTTGATTGTGCCTAACCCAGTTAAGCTTGCTCTGTTCAGTTGAAGCCTATGCATCCACAACATATTGCTGAAATAATTTGCCACTTCAAAGCAAAGCAGCATTAGCTTTTAAAGCTTTTTGCTGAAGCCTATATGCATAATATGCAGTTTGGGTAACATTGACAGATCTTTGCTAATTTTCTAGTCTAAACTAAGACTGAATATTAGTGTGAAATCCAGATTCTCCAGTTAAAAAGATGATGGTGTAGTGTAAAGGAGTGTAATATAAATGTAAGTAGCTAATATACTGCAATTGACCTCTATGCAAGTGCAAGATTATATCACAATGATTTGATCTTTCTTCAGATCCATCTCCAGGAATAATAGCAGCAACACCTTCTTGTTCATTAGGCTGATTATATTATTGACAATCTCCAAAATCAGCTTAAAATTTAACAGAAAGTTTTTGTAGTTGATTCTCTAAAACTTCTCCCATAATTTGCTTAGCTTGCTTATATAAGCCAATAAAAGAATCAACTCTGTGAAGCATATCTTGCAAAGATGCCATTGTTTTAGAATTCAATCTAGGATTACTTTATTGACAAAAAGCCAATTGCTAATTATAATCATAAAAGTAGAGCTGTGCATATTTTGACTGCTCTTCTTCAGTTGGAAGCAAAGCACCTGTGAGGTGATGAAGTTCTCCATTAATCCTAAAGCTATATGGTTCAGAAGCATTGGTAATAGTATAATCCATTTTGACTTCTAAAGAAGTGAATGCAAAAACTGCATTATATTGATGAATAGATGCTTTAAAAGCATTAGAAAGGAGATACTAGCCATGTAGCAATCTAAGTAGCTCTGGTAAAGCATCTGCTAGTTTAAGTAAATTAACTTGGCCTTGCAAGCAGCACATACTAAACTTTGGATGCTATTTAGTAGATTTAATGAGCTTTTTAGCATTAAAGTGTAAAGCTTGGCAATGTTGATATATAACATTCATAGAGCTAAGATAAAGTAGTAGAGGCTCAGTCAAGTAAGGTTGCCTTGCTCTTGGAAGAGCATTTCCAAGTTCTTGTATAGGTGGAATAATAGGAGAATAAAGAGGAGGATGGTCTGCTTATATATATAGCAGAATTAGCTATATTGAATGGTTTTGCTAATAGATTCTGCTGCCTAGGATTATTCACATTATCTATAGGTTGATCCAAATACTCTAAAGAATGTTGCATCAATTAATTAAAGGCTGCATAAATATGATCTAAGTCATTTTAAAGATCTAGATTATGATTTTGCTCTATAGCAGGTTTTATATACTCTAATTTATCTTCAGAATCTAAGCCATTGAAGTCCTCCTCCAGATTAGCTGCATGCTGCTATTGCCAATCTTCTAAAATTCTTTCAGCTCTAGCTTGATTTAAAGGCCTATGTTTATGATTGAAATCTATAGGCTATTAAGTTTCATTAGTCAAGCTATCATTTTAAAATGCATTTTATCTAACTTCTGATTGAATTGTTTCTCTTCTTTTATAATGCAAAGTAGCCAATGCATGATGTTGCCTTTTAACATGTTTCAGTCTTTGCTGCTCTAATGCCTGCTCTTATTGCTTCTGCTACTTTATAGCTATAGCCTGCTCTTGTTGCCTTTCCTGCTCTTCAGCTATAGCAATATGTCTCAGCCTTTATTGCTCTTGAAATACCACTATAAGCATAGAATTTAGTAAAGGAGCATTTTTACATCTTTTAATTATAGGAGCAGGCAGAGGTGGCACTATTCTAGGTATAGGATTTTGCAAAGGAGCATTTTATCCTTCAAGCAAAACAGTTTTAGAAATAGCCATGATAGCTTTAGCAACAGGAGCCTAATTAAGCTTATTGCTTACTCCATGTATAGCAATAGATAAAGAAGGCACAATTCTAAGCAAAGAGGCTCTATGTATAAGAATAAGTAAAAGTGGCACTATTTTAGGCATGGGATTTTGTAAAGGAGCATCCCATCCTTCAGGCAAAATAGTTTTAGAAATAGCCATAGTAAATGGATTATTAGCAATAGCAGACTATTTAGTCTAATTATTAACAATGTGGTCAAGATCTTACTAATAAGCTAAATTCAATGTTTATTAACATTAATCAACCAATAAATAGGCCAATACATACATTATTGTATGGTTTCTTTCCACATAATTGAAAACCTGCAATATTTGGTCTTATTATATCATGAAACACCTAAGGTGTGAAAAACAGTGTTTATTAAATTGCATTTGGCCTTCCTCACACCAGCAGACTCCCAGACACCTGCCACACATCATCAAACAATAGTATAAGTATTAAAACTGTTGATATACATTTTTTTTGCTATTTTAAATGCAAAAATAAGCAAATTCACACTTTTTTACCAAAATTTTGAGGTTACAGTTACATCATGTGCCATTTATCATGTGACATGTCACACATGGCTGGACAATTCAAAGTCAGCCTTATTTGTCAGCACTCAATTCCCATGAAATGACTGTTGCATTATATATAAATAATTCTATATCTATATATTAATGATGAGTGCATAATGCATTTTAAAAATTGCTGTATTTCAAGAATTGTTTTGCTTTGTTTCAGTCATTTGTGGATCCAAAACAAGATGTTTTATAATAACTAGGTTAGCCTTTTCTAATAAAATTATAGTAAATGAACTTGATATAACAAAATCACAACTGACCACCGCAGGACTCGAACCTGCAACCTTTTGGTACCATTTAGCAATCGAAGCCAAACGCGCTACCATTGCGCCAGGTAGCCATAGTTAACGTCGTATCCAGATTTAGTTCCGATCCGCAGGTATAGTGATAGTATGGGTCCTGATCATGACAAAAACACCCGGCTTTACTGCGACCACTAGGCCACGCCATCATGGCGCTCAACTGGACAATGCTTAGCCCGAACCGCTCACCGGTCCCCCTTCCAGACGAAATGACTATCACTACCGTTGACACAGGAGTAGATCTCTCACTGTTAATACCCGATTCAGTACCCACAGGCAATGATAGTGCGGGGGGGTCTGGAGGAAGCAGGAAGCTCAAGGCTCTTGGAAAGATATGGCTCACTGACCAACGAGTATGTGTTCTCTCTTCGGAAATTTCTTGGCTCAGCATTATTGATCGTCTGTGCACCGCCCTGATCGTCTCTAACGCGCACCATAGTTGATCTTCACAAGCGACTCATCCAACGCCTCCTTCGATTCACTCTCCGTCCCACTCCAATCGATTCTCTCCACCAGATTTGAGCAACCTACCTTCGGCTCGAATTATCTTTCGTTTGAGATCAAACCCTCCGCAGAAGGCGGATTGAACTCGGGTACGAGAGCAGAAGTCCGGTTCAAAGATCGGGCTATGTTTGAGTTCGTCAGTCTCCTTGAGAAGACACGCGAGCGCGCAATATATATGAAGCGTAGGTCTGCTGAGGAGGAGGATGGACTGCGTACGTATTGATTCGTTCCTCACCCAAGCACTATCTCAAGTTGATTCTTGATCGCTGCAGCGACTTATACTTCCCGTGCGGAGTCGTCCTCTGTTTCACTTTCTGCGGAAACGCCGACTGATGATCCTCCGGGATATAACGCTTAATACAGGACAAGGACAATTTTGTAGTACCAGTTTTCATCAGTTGTTTTAGATACGAACATGGGATGGATATAAATGTAACAATGAAGCAGAGCAAACAAACGCAACCGTCCTTTCTGTCTATTTGTTCACATTATTGTAATAGTTCAGAGCAAGCAAATGGCAAATTGCGTGCCAGAATTGAGCGATAGCGATACGGTGACATGGAATGGAGCCTTATACCCATCATCCATCTTATCAACGCCGCGCTGCCAAAACTCAACGGATGATCGCAAGTGTCACTGCATCGAAGCATTAGAGATATTCCCGTCAAAGTTAGTCTAGGGGGTCATTCGAAAGTTCTTTATCATGAGATTAGAGTCTTCAAAAGGAAGTGGTTTCTTTCCCAAAGACACCATTTATGAAGCACGGGTCCTTGGATGAGACAAAATCAAGAAGCCAGATACTTAGATCTATCAGATCAAGTAGCAAGAGCAAGGTACTGGTGAAAAATCGCGAACCACGATTTGTCATTCCGGACCGCCTGTCTCGTAAATTTACTACTAAGGGCTTCAAGGGACCACATCCATGCACCACTATCTGAGTGAAATGTTTGAAGCTTTCCATAATTCCATCACCAGTGCTGCTCTAGGATCATTCAAATACAGTAATTTCAAGCATTTGAAGACGTAAGTGGATTCTCTGGAAGTAGAGGACAAGAGAAACTGGCTGAGTATTCGAAAGTAAGTACACCGAGTACATCAGGGAGAGCATAGCGGATGTCCATCCTGTTTTCGCATTAAGTACTCCCGCACCCGTGGGCCACTCGCAGAAAAAGTTCCTATGGTGATTATCTGCTTTGGGAGAGGTGCCTCGAGACCTTGGAGGTGGAACGCAGGCGATGGAGAATCAAACCAGTTGATTACATACTAGGGTACAAGGTCAACCGCGTCGAGGAAGGAAAACACACCGTTAACTCACTTCGACCGAGAAGGGAGGAAAATCGGAAGTAGACACGAGATGCTTTGATAGATGGATTTCACCCTCCAAGGAAAGAATGTCTGGCTGCTCGGGAGAATGTTCTGTGATAGAAGGCCGCCATACTGCACGCTTTATTGAGGTTGTTTGAGTTATTGTCTTGCCTTGCGTACCCCTCAGGCGGTATTTGACACGTCGTTGAAGAGTCACCTTGATCGCATTACTATCGACCAAGGCGTCCAATACTGCCGGGTCATTGCTTTGTAAAGTGAGCCAGCAAGGAATCACGGATCCTCGAGCGTAGCACATCTAAATGACCTTAGATCATGAGTCATAGCCTGTGTGTATCACCTCCGACGTACTGGATTTGCTAAAGATAGCTTCGATATATGTGAGCATTCCATCACAGCATAATGATGACAATGCATAAACTCACTTGACATTCTACTTGTACAGGTGGTTGGCTGTGTGATATTGTCACAGCTGGCATTGTTGTCCAGCCTGCAAGATCTTCTAAAGGACCGGCCAGCGGTCGTGCATCGCGATACGAAAGCTGCCTATGAAAAGTTGGAGAATCTGGAATGATTTTGGGGGTATAAAGTATGGGCACCACGATACTTGGAAGCGAACGAAATGAGGACTTAAATTCCTGGATTCCAGATGATGACTACTCACTTTTTGTCCGGTCGTAACGCACCACGCCCTATGTGCAACGATAGTCTGTATTCAACACTAACAGGCATGCCGCGTTCGGAAAACGACTGCGGGCTACGGTAGGATTTCTTTCTGGTTGATCCAAGGTCATCGGAATAGTCAAAAGTCGTAGGAAGCGGGAAGGAAAAAGGCCAGGTATATTCTCCTGGATCTAGGCTCCCTTCGTGTTTTATGTTTTGCGTGTAGGAAGCATGTCGTGGGTTACCATAAGCCTTGGACCACACGGTATGCGTTTTGTCCAAAAAGGTGTAAAATCCTTCGTTTGTGCCTGAGCTGATAATACAGCCTTTGACCTAAGCGAGATGTCAGCTTTTGAAACGTAGACACCTATTTCCAGCTTACTGAGATCGTGATAGACGAAATGTAGGTTGAAGAGGCGAGGTCTAATGATATCGAACCTGCGATATCATCACCGCTGACAAATGTTGGCGTCTTGGAGGAAGACGCAGCCCGACTGATACATTTCAACTGGACCCACGACGTGCCACCATTCTGAAGGCCAAAGCAGTGTTCAGTCTTCAATGGGCGCGATGTGCGGCAACCTTGGATTGGCCTTCCGTGCAGGGCAAACACAGCTGAATAACGCGGAGAATTCGAGTAAGGAGGTACTGCTTCTCCTTCATGAGACTCGAAGATCTGAGAGGTAGACGAACTTGGACTGCTGGTCTCTGAATAGGTCGGAGGGGTATCCAAGTCGACCTGAACAACCATTAAGATACGGTGCTATGATAGATAGGTAGTAAAGTGATTACCAGCCTTTTGTTACAACGAGTGCAAGATTATACAGGTATGCACTTCTGGTGATCTGCGAACTGTGGGACGATTTGACGATACTCCTTCAGGCTTCTCGATTCCATTCGCGGAAAACGAGACAATAATTTCTATTGTCTGACTAAAGGCTAAAAATGGGTTTACCGTAGATGCCGATCTTTGGGAGCGATATCGTGGGACGGAAAGCATCAAACAAACAATAAAACCTCGAAGCGACGAAGTACAAAAGAACACGTGCGTCTGGTGTTTGCACTGCTAATAATTAGTGGCAGGCCACTAAATGCGGCAATGGAAAAGGGAGGACGACAGAAGATAGCGACTTTGCGAAAAGTATACACATATGTACAAAGGATAGGCACCACGACTTCCAACAAAGCCGAATCAGCGTGTCGCTCGACCTCGACGCCGCGGTGCAGAATACTCCTCGTCCCCTTCTGCTTTTCTTTTTGTTCCGTGCCTCATCTGAAGCGCCTCATCAGCACTACCTTCAACATCTTCTTTCTCCGTGCTTTCCGTATCACTTCTTGCTTTTCGTGTATTTGCCCTCTTTGCGGGCTTAGATTTTGGCACCGCTACCGTTGTTTTCGCTAGTTGCTTCCTCTTCATTTTGAAATCCATTTCATCCCAGCCACCTTTTTCCGCAAGTGCAGCGATAGCGTTCCACGCGCTTTCTTCGACCCGCTGGACGCTGAGTCGGCCCCTCCCGACAAGGTCCATAGCTGCATTTCATCGTCAGTTAGACAATAAGGTAGGGAAAATTCGCACCTTTCAACGCCTTTAATCCATCTTCTTGGATGTAGTCAATTTCAGGGGGTAGACTAGCTCTGTCGCTAAGGGAACGCAGAAGGGCAAGTGGGACAAAGTGTGTAGCTCTTGATACAAATGTCAAGTCGACCATGAACCATTTTGGATCATCCTTTTTCGTTTTCTAATTCTGAATCAATTTTCTGTGATAGTGGAAACTTATCTCGAGGCATACTGCATCGTAGTACGGGTGCGACCTATGAGGCGGAATATACAATCAGCCGGAATGAGTCCAATATTGATAATTGAAGGGTATTTACGCATCCCACGCCGTGTCTGAGCGCGTACAAAGATCTATTCGTCAGGCCATAATTGAGAATAGGATTTTAGAAGGTACACCAACAGTCTGGATACGCTTCTTTGGAGACCTAGAGGTTGAAATGAGGTGGGAGTCCCAAGCATGCAGTGACAGCACTCACTTCTGCAAACGCTGCGATGCCTAAAGACAAAGAATGTTCAAGTGTGATCATAGAGGTGCAATGGCTAGATCTCCGGTACCGGGATTTTTGCAGTTCGAATGGTAGAATAAAGCCTATCACCCATATGCATAAATAGTCGTTGATAGAATGTAACACTCAAGGGCGTTGAACACACACTTTGTCTCCAAATTTCATCTCTTTCATCAGATTCCTGGCTTCATAATTTCGCACACCCTCCCAAGGAGATGTATTTACAGATTCAAAATCGTCCACGCTGAACTTGCTTGGTTTACGTCAGACCTGACCTGACGAGAGGTCACATAGAAAGGCAGCTCAGGCCTACCTTTACATCTTTACCCTTCACTAAGCGTGATTCAGGTTCTGCTTTGAGCAACCAGTACTTCGCAGGAGCCATGGAAGTGAGGGAGCAGACAGATTCGATCTGAGTCTAGGCAACGTCGGACCGTGATTGGTCCAAACATGGATTGATCGTGCTTAGTCCCGACTAGAATATCCTTGCTCCGCCCGACTGACTTGAATAATCCCTACGTTGTCGTGGTTCGCATTCATTGTATCACAGAAATATTTCCCTATATATCTTGTAGGCCTAACTCTCTCTTGAAATTTCTGGTGCAACCTATTTTAAACTTTCAAGTTATTGCACGAAGATCGTGACAGTGGGCTACATTCACAGATGACGAAATATCTACACTGCGACAATATTGATCGCAATGGCCGTTGAACTTTTGAACGGTCAAGGTGATCAACCGTTGATCAAACTCATCTCCTTGCGAATCTCGACAATAAGTGCTAGTATTTCCTTTCCGCTTATTATATTAGGCAGACAACATATCTCCATTTTGCCGCGTATATATGCATGGATACACACCGTTACCTGCTTTAAACTTGTCCCCGTTCTCCACGTCACCGATATAAGAAAGAGCTGTGCATAGTTCTAGTCACGTTCGTTGGGCATGTTCAGCATCACAGAATGGTGGTAATCGTGACAAGTTATGCGTGTAAGTTGTGCAAGTAATTGAGGAATTTTTGCTTCCACCGATGGGATATTTTCGGACGAAGTCATACGGCTGGTTGCAGACAAGACTTACGACACTATGTCATTACGCTTGCAACAATCAGGTCTTTTTTGGGAATACATTCCTCTCCTGACCTTGAAATTTGACTATGACTGCCGCCGTACTCTTATAGTTCCTAATAACCTCAGTGACTTCAGACTCGAGAAAACCGCACTTTATGCAATTTTGGTCGAACGAAACAGGCAGGCTGTTTACACATGTCAGTAATCGCTTAAACTAGTCATGGAGAGAATGGAGCCTTTAAGCAGCGAGGCATTAATAGGGCCAAATTCCCGCACTTGGAACATGCCAGTGAAAATTGTGTATGTGGTCTCATTTACAATCATCCCCACGAGGAAAGTTCGGTCTTACACCGCAAATATACGCGTCGTAAGGGCCGGTTGCTGGATTCGAGAGCTTTGATAGGAAGGTGAGTTGCCCAAACAGAGACTCACACCTATCATGTCAGAAAGGGTCAAGTCACATCAGGGCTGTGCAAATAGGTGGTTCCGTACAATAGCTGTGTGAAAGTGGCAAGGAACAACGCCGCGGAGCTCGAACTAGTGCTGATCCTGTGAGAACTCCCATTTCTGTCTCACAGAACATCGTCCCTTTCTTCGTCCAAGAGCTTCAGTGCTGTGCAAACTCAACGCTATAAAAAGGCTCATTTGCCTTCAATCCACCCAATAACCCCTCTCTACGATGTCCCA
The DNA here is from genome assembly GCA_003313675.1 of Termitomyces heimii. Taxonomy (NCBI): domain Eukaryota; kingdom Fungi; phylum Basidiomycota; class Agaricomycetes; order Agaricales; family Lyophyllaceae; genus Termitomyces; species Termitomyces heimii. Next base: position 1,983 of record QLON01001676.1, on the reverse strand, counting down.
AAGCGGCGCCGAGTCCAAAGCTCGTGCCTTAGCTGATGATGGTGACGGCAATGTCGTCGACCATCATGCTGGTCATGGTACGTCCTCAAACATGAGCATTAGTGTAAGGCTCAGAATTCATCTCTAGTGACAGATGATGCACCAGCTCCAGTTGGTCCGCGCAGGATTGGCGCAGGAGGGATAGTGACGGTCCAGCCTTTGAAGCGAAGCGAAATGCAGGTGAGAATCATGTATTTCTCGCGTGGATCATCCCTATATGTATTTTTAGCCCTCTTATGCTCAAGATCATGGTGTTGGAGATGTATGTGTGTTTCAATCTTCTGACGCTCAATCGAGTGATTCTTTACGAATTCTAGGTCACTCATGGAGTTTATGGATCTATGTTGCAAGCATTAGGATCATGTGTAGGACTTGTAGGCGCCATTCCCTGCTGTCCCTTCCCCAACCCCTTCCGCAACGTCCAACAAGGTTTTATCAACCCCGCACTCAATCTCCACACTCTATAAACTGACAAACTCTCGCACCAGGTTCCGTCGGTCTGGTTTCCCGATTTGGCCAATTCTACAAATCCGTCGATCCTGGACTCGTCTATGTCAACGTGTGCACAGAGTCTCTGCGTGTCGTGGATGTTAAAATCCAGATCAGTCCTATCGGCCGTCAAACCGTTATGTTTGTCGAGTTTCTCTCATGGTATCTGCTGATAGTCAGACTGACTCATCGATCAGCACTCGTGATAATGTGAATGTTGAAATGTGTGTATCGTGATCAGCGTCGTACCTTGATATTTGCAGCTTATTGCACTCATGACAGTGATTCTGTAATCTATTTCCAGATTACCAACCCATACCGTGCTGCGTTTGGTATCAGTGACTTGCGTCAAGCTCTTACTGAGCGCGCGCAGACGACACTGCGCCACGTCGTAGGTGCTCGCGCCGTGCAGAGTGTCGTCACCGAACGAGAGGCGATTGCGTATGAGATCGCTGAAATTGTCGGTGACGTTGCTGACAAATGGGGTGTGGCAATTGAAGGGATCTTGATTAAGGATATCATCTTCAGCCCTGAGGTCGCCGCGTCGCTCTCCTCTGCTGCCCAGCAGAAGAGAATCGGAGAGTCGAAAGTCATTGCTGCACGCGCAGAGGTCGATGCTGCTAGGCTTATGCGCCAGGCCGCCGACATCTTGGCCTCACCTGCGGCTATGCAGATTCGGCAGCTCGAGGCTTGTACGTCACTGATACATCTAATTTGCAGTGGCATTTCTAACACTATACTCAGTGCAAACAATGGCCAAGTCATCTGGCAGCAAGGTCATTTTTGTTCCCATGCAGCTGCAGAGCGATGTGGTTGGCAAGCTCGCCAACCAGGCTTCAGGTTCGGACGTTGGGGCTATTCTCCAGAGTGAAACGGACGAAGGAGGCCTTGGTTCTGCTAGCCGTGTTGGTATTTTGAACAGTATTGCTTCAGTCTGATCACGATTAGCCATGTGTATGTATACCCTATATGGATATTCCCTCGCCTTGCTCCAGATTTAATCTGTACTTATACCTTTTCTTGTTTCATGCCTTTCTAATATCTGCTTATCTTCGATTTTCGCTCAATTTTCAGTTGTCTGTGCCCAACGATTTCTACCTTTATGTACGACATTTGAATATCCTGCTTGTACGTTTGACCAGTGATTTTAGTTGCTTGACCATATCTCTGGGGGTGTTCATCCGAGTTGAAAGAATCGGGATAACCTGATATTTTTTATTCCATGTGAATGTTACAATCGTCAAAGCTCTCTTTTCCGAGTACTTCGATTGTCCTCGGGGTATTCATGACAAGCAAACTGGGGAAAGGTCAATATTTTGGACGAGTACGGTGACAAGATGGACAACGATGTAATACATTTCAGCTCTGTGACAAGGTATTGTATGGTTGTAATGCTATGTCTACGCTAAACACATAACGCATAAACAAGGCCGTGAAGCAAGAAAAAAAGTTGAT
>QLON01001673.1:0-48928 GCA_003313675.1 Termitomyces heimii | reverse complement strand
AGTCGTTTGGGTTGTATGGAGCATACATTTATACCCTGAGTTTTGGTGGTTCGTGGGAGCAAAGGATCGGCGGGGGTCCCCGAGTCGGGTGTGAAACCATATACCTACCATTTCGTTTTGATTCCGCGCGTGCCTACGAGCGAGTTAGAGCGCTGGTGGTTGGCGCTGTGAGTGTTACAATGTTTCCTGACCGTTTATTGTCATTCTTGTCTTCTGTGTCTTTTTTTTTTTTTCAAGAAAGAAAAAAATTGATCACCACAGAATCTTGTGAGCAACCTTTGTCGGGTCCGGGTCCGAGTCGGGTGGTGGCCAGAAATCGAATCTTACGTGAGAATGGATTTACATGCTTACCCTTCTATAATGCACACTGCACCCTCGGTTTCAGACTTTTGATTTTAATATAATCTTGACTCCCACCTGTCTGTCTGTCATTCATTCATCAAGTTCAACGTCACAATCTGCACTGCCAATCTCAAGAAGAATTAGCATAAGAAGCTTTTGGCTGACATCTTTTCATGCAATTCCTCAATCCAATAATGAACCTTTACCAAGATATGTTTTTTTTTTTCAGAAGAACAATATAATAATCTCATCTCATACCATTCTATTGGTGCATGACTTAATAATCATTAGCCAGTTGTACAACTTGGCTTTGTGATCTGCTGATCCAAGTGAGAACTAAGTTCAAACAAACAAATATGTCTCTTGTTTTATATCAACACCATGTTTTGGGTCTGTACGAAACCCGACTTGCGCACTCCTCACAGTCACCTCCAGAAAATATGCTTCCTAACCGCACTGATAACACTGCATATGGATAGGAAGGGTAGTTATTTTTGAGGATAGACTTACACAGTCTCAGCAACACAATAAGTCATAACATTCCCTTATCTTATCTTATTTTTTTCTAGATACCTCTCTATTTGCCACTAGTATTTGTCAATCTTTACCTCCAAACCCTAATTATTTTTCTTCTGGCATATGCACAGCCACCCTCAATCATTCACACTATCTTGAAGGATGCACTTATTTTTATTCCATGTTACCTATAACTTATTACCACCTGTAGAATACTTATTGTGTATCTTTACAGTTGTAATGAACATCACTAACCCCCCCTTGGTTAGCTCACAATGCAGGACTTCTGACTGGACAACATTTCTCATCCTTGCCATGGATAGTCCTTCAGGCATCCCAAATCCCTCTGAGTGTGAGTACTCAGCCATTTTGTTGCCCTGTTTGGGTAGAGGCTGATATTTTGGTGCAGCTGTTGCTACTGGTTGCTCAGTATCTCTTGATGCTCCAGGAGCATCTTTTGGATCATCAAACAAGTTGCCCAACATCATTGCATCAATAGATCTTCTCTAGTTAAAAGTCTATTAATGCATAGCTATACACAAAGTCGAGGAGTTTGATTCAAAGCAAAAAGCTGAGAGCTGAGCACTGAGAACAAATTAATCCACATTTGGATTATTCAAAAAAAAAATGACGCCTACTACACGTTTGCGAGATCACAACAATGACTTTGGAAATATACCGTATGTCTCGCACAAATAGATTTATCTCCAATGTCGATGATAAAACATGTTAGCGATTTAGCCAGTTGCGGATAAGCCCTTGGAATCCAATCAATCTACTATTACGTCACTATATCTCCTTTGACGTTTCATGCCCCGACAACCTGACGCAGGACCAATGCTTCCTCCACATTGAGTTGTCCAACCAGTGTCGAGAAGTCGTTCGTATTCCGAGCCGCGCATTCCTTCAAGAAAGAGACGAGATGTGTCTTTTACAACAGTGAAAACAATCATTCAGCACCAGAATATCACACACGAAATTCCAAAGACTCAAAAGAGCATACCTGCATGTCCATTTGCACGACTGGATCGTCCTTAAAAGCGTCGTCGTCGCTCCCCTGAATTGGATCGTCACGGTCAAACGCCACACCCCGGGGCCCGATCATATCAGACAAGAACGCAAACTCGTCTCCTAAAGAACCAGGATTGAGCTTTTCTTCTTCAGACCAATCTTCGTCCTATTGTCCATTGTAGATGAAACGGGAGAAGAAATGCGGAAGACTACGTTAGCGTGATACCAGAATCAGCTTTTGCATGAATACTCACGCCATCATCGGAGTCAATGTCATCTGTTGCGGCACTACCTCGTGCAGATATAATCGCTGAATCGCCACTCGACTGTAAATCACGTAAAACAAGTTTGAGCGCCTTGACTGGAAACGGGATTGCGGTGAACTCGGTAGGAGCTGCGTGTCATACCGTATGAGCAGAGAACCAAAGTAGGAGTGTAAAAAAATACTCTTTTTCGTCCTCGAGCGCGTCATGATGACTAACGCACAGACGAAAAGGAGTTGAGCATGATGAGAGAGGGGTAATAGGAAAAGCACCTACCATTTCTATTGGCGTTATTCACGATGATATCGCCCTTAACAATGAGTTGCTGCAACTTTGGACGCTCTGATACGAAAAGCTGGATGAGGCCAAGTGTACTAATACGCGTCTGCCAGAAGCCATGGAAAGTCGCTCCATTTTCACACCACGTCTGCACGAGGATGTCAAGTCCTGATCGGCCGTTCATGGTCATATCCTCTAGAAGTGACAACACGGTATCCCTCTGGTTGTTGATGAGGAACGCAAAGGGGATAACAAGACTCTAAGAGAGTGATCATGAGCAACGCGACGCTGGGCGGTCAATTAGGGATAACCTGTAGGAACGTGGCCGTTTTGGCTGAGGTCATGCGGCCAACCATTGCTTGCAGAAGCTGGGGCAATATTGGAAGTACAGATTCCCCAGCTTTTCGGAGCAAATGAATGATCAAGTCGCCAATGACGAGGCCGCCAAACTCCTCTTGGTTTTCCAGCGTCTTGGCAATGAGCGTCAATGTGTAGTCGAGACCGCTTCGGCCGTTCCCATCGTTCCATGAAAGCAGTTGCTGGGAGTCTTTAAGGATGATAGCAGTCAGACAAGAGATCCCATTCTGAACGCATGAAAATAAATAATTGATAAGTATATTGTATATACAACAAAACAAAAGGAAAGAGATGAACCTGAAGCACAACCCGGTCTTCTGTTTCACCTAAGCACTTGAATAGGCTGGGTGCGACGAGGGCGAAGAAACCTCCGCCAAGGCCGGTTTCCGGTGAACCTTGTACGAAGCTGGTAATGAACTCGATCGCTGATTCGGCTATCCAGGACTCATCTGCCTTCGCAGAGGCAATCGCAGAAGTCAATGGCGGTAGAGCTTGTTTAACGACGGCCTCGTAAACACCCGAGGAAGATGACGCTGCGAGGTTCGTAAAAATATCAGCAAGTATTGAATGAAAGATTGGATCTAAAATTTCATTTCTGTTGAATCAGCATTTGTAACTGCCGGCGATTTAGCTTTGGAGTATCTATCCACCTTTATTGTTCTTGTTCCAGACTTCCAGCGATGCGACGACCAAGGAATCGGCCATTTCCGTTGTGAGCCACTTGGCATTTTCGACCTCGAGAGTGACGGAGAGTGTTTCTAGGACAAGAGAAAGGGTGTCTTCGGACGTGATGAATAGGAAAGGTCCAAGACCTTTTGTGACACGGGGTGCAAGAGCAAAAAGGGAAGGATCCGCGTCTCCTTGGAAGAAACTGCAAGTATTATGTTCAGTACAAAGTGGGGATACAAGAAGTGCTGCTTACTTGTGAACAGCCTTGACTGCAGATATCTTGACAGGGATTCCAGCTTCAACTGCTTCGATTACTTGCAGAGCCGCGTCAAGGTACTGGCCTGCCAACGTTATTGGCAAAAGCTTTGAGTATTGGCTGGCAAAAACAAAGCCTCGTCCTTGTAAGAAGGGATAATCTGTGGAAGAAGTGGTGAGCGGAACAGTAATACCAAGCTTAAGACTCTAACATACGTGAAAGGTTGAGGATAGAAGGAATAATATCTGACAGGAGATACTCGATATCAATCGGTTTTTGCCGTCCAGAATCTTCTTCGTCCTCCAGACACTCCAAGATAGACACAGCTTGGGAGCCGACGGCTGCAAGCGCCGCTTCTAGTGGCCGCCACCTAGACCAAGACCAAGTTGAAAAGTTACTTCAATTGAAACCGGAATGACTCATGGCATACCAGTCGAGCCGCCCGGCTTCACGCAATTTGTGTGACGACTGAATTACCTGACGAACAACCATTTGGAACACTTTCGTCGTCTGTGTTGGGTTCCGGTCCATTAGAGACTGAATTTAAGTGAGCACATGGACCATGACAAAGAAAAGAGGTCTTTACACTCAAAAGGTCGAACCCTGCAACTCTGACGCTGTATGGCTGTGTCGTATCGTCTTCTTGTTGTACAAAGGCATTTGCATTGTTAGCCCATGTTTCTTCCTGATTTTCCGTGAGTACAACTTGATTCGATAAGATTATAAATCCTACATCTTCATTCGTCATTTGAACAAAGTCGAATATGGAAGCGACAAGAGAACCAATATTATCTATGTCGAACCAATCCCTCGATTTGCCTTCTCTTGTTACAGCCGAGACAAAGTCAAGAATGGGGCAGATAAGCTGAGGAAGTTCTATGGCTTCGTCTTCGGAAGACCCAGGGGTAGCCTCCGAAGATGACAGATAGTACTCGGTGAATGTAGTATGTAACGCCTGCAAATGCACAAGTGAGGTGGTTAGGAATCCTCCAAGGTACGGTGCCATTGCACGTGGGAAAGCGATATGAATCCTGTCAAGAGTCTGGTTGATAGCAGGCGTCTCAAAAAAATTAGACGATGAGGGTCGGGGCAGATGATCACACCTTGAACACTTGGACTCGGATCGCCAACCCATCCCAATTGCTCGTGTTAGTCACGTCTAATTTGGGATCAATATTCAGAAGCACTTGGAACGCTTCTAGCCAAACAGGAAGAATTGTCGACGCAGCTTCCTTAGCGGCTTGTGGATGTTGATCTTTCACCATAAACAGAGCAATCACACATTGACGGAACACAGATATAGTCCGAGCTCGAGTCAGGACGGAATATGTCTGGACAAAGGCAGAAATAAAAGGTAGGCGAACCGATAAGTTGTAATCACGTACATCTTTGGATCCCAAAATTGTTAGAAGAACTGGCAAGAGTTGACGCAGCACGGGTAGAATTTGATCTTCTGTCAAGTCACCCTTTATGAACTCTGTGAAAACTTGCATCGCTCCATGAACAGAATTGGGTGAGCCGGAAGAAAGGAGGGTTATAAGTGAGGATAAGAGTTCGGGATACTCGTCGGGCCAATCAGACTTGGCTATGAAGGTTAGGGTATTTGCCTGAATCAAGCATGAGCGAAAACATCGAGTATGCCATCGATAATACTCACACATAAGGACCGTATTTTGCGATCCCTGTCTGAGAGGCCTTGGAATACGTTCTGTCGAATCTGCGCTTTGACCTGGATAGGTCGTTAACTATTATTCATGGATGAAAAACACCTAAGCAGACCTCCACAGAAGGAGCACTACCTTTGAACGAGTCAAAGTAGGGTGACCATTTTTCCTTGATGTATTTCCGCAAGACAATGCTTGCTGAGTGCTTTGCGAAGATTAATCAGATCAAGACGCGCTTGAAGAATGAGGACGCATAAAAACTCATCTGACGCAGAGAGATATCCACATCTTGGGTAAGAATTAGTTGGGAAAGGACCAGACCGGTCTCTGTTGGCGCGATGAGAATGCTGTCTATAAGATTGATTCCAGACTTACCTGGGGAAGCGAAGGATTCAGACAACCTAAGTTCCGCGGAGACTCTGGTATTTGGGTCTGGACTGAGTGTGGCAGCCAAACATTCTGTGATCTGCGACGCCATGGATCGCCAGGAATGAGGACAAGCCACGAGCAGCACGTGATCTACGCGGACGCGCTTCGAAACTCCCACTTGTTTCATTCGGCCACGGAACCTAGTGCAGCCAAGCTGGACACAGCACGGAGATTCAGGCCTTCAGGCTTGAAAAAAGTGCGGATCATGCTCCAGTACACTGACGCATCTCGATCATGATCACTAGAGGTCAGGTTTTCAAGAAAATGTCAGGTGTCAAAAAACGCGTAAAAGCTTGGAACTATATACTGTTCACGATCCCTTGTAGACTTTAACTGTCTACCTTCTAATATCATAAAGATTTCCGGAAACCTCAAAACTTTTGATCTGCTATAAGCTCGCATGCACAACAAAGAATTTAGATCTCTCCTTATGCAAAAGTCTTGTGAAGGATTTATCAATTCACATCCCAGCGCAGCCGTGAAAGAAAAGAACAAATTTGCATTGACATCATTGGCATTATATTTTACACCACCAATTCCCCTTCCACACTTTCTGGCTCCAGCCCTAGCTGCTGGAGAACAACTTTATATCGAATGTGGTCGACCTTTTTCAGATACTTCAAAATTTTTGCACGTTGATGGACAAGCATGCGAAGACCGCGGCGATTTCCAAGGTCTCGTCTGAATTTGTCTAAATGATTCCATAGATTTCGAATCTTGTACGTAAGAAGGGCCGCTAGAGCAAGAATATTGCAACAACTCAGCATTTGCACAATAGTGAAACTGCAGCACAGACCTTGTACTTCAGAACGGCCTGGGTCGAAAGGATTTTCCCTGGTAGAAAAGGCCTTGATGATACGTCTGCGGTTCTCATAGGCAATACCAGCGGCGTTTGCATTTCGAAGGTCGATGACCCTCGCAAAAGCATCAGCCTTGCTGCGCTCCCTCACAAGTCTTTGCTTCCAGGCTTCAAGCTCCTGCTTGACTTCTTCAGGCGAAACATGCTCATTCTCCGTCTTATTTGGCGAAAGGGGCCTTCCACCCATCGAAGTGACTATAGGCAATGCCCCAAACAGCAACCGTTTCTCCTCCTCGCCAACGCCAAAATTGGTATGTTTCGCGAGTACAGTTCCTACAACATATTTTGAGGGTGTAGACTGACTGTTCTCCGAGAACAATTCTTCTTCATTCACGAGGATCTTTGCGAGGAGACATTTTTTCCACTTCGCCTCGCCTGAAATTCGCGTGCCGAGGACAACACTGGGCTTGTTTTGTTCGGCTTTCTTTAAGCGCTCTTCCTTTTTCGCAATGTTGGACTTTTTCAATGCTCGGGCAACATGCTGACGCGATGATTGTAGTACAGCCGAGGTGTGAAGCGAGGAATGTGAACTCGAGGGTACGATGATTCGAGAAGCTAACATTTTACAACTAAGCAATTCAAGTAGAAAACTGTTTCCGAATCACTCACATTGCGCCCAACAGGCCCTGAACATGCCAGTCAAAAGTCGTCGTTTTCAGAGGTCATAAACCGGCGGTTGAGGACGAAATCTGTGAGTCACCTGACTGTGGGAACACCTCAGGGTATATAAAGTGCCAAATTTTTTCCATCGTACTTCACGGGAGAAATGCCACGCTGACCGTTGTGAGTACTCAACCATCGAGATCAGTGCCAGTGACTTGTTATACAAGTCCTGTTCTTCCAAGAGAGGTCTTCCAGTGTAGGAAGTGTCGACGTCGACGCTTTGCAGGACGCGGCATGTCGATTTTTTGCTGGTACATTATTTCTATGTATAGTAGTCTTCCTAAAATTCAGTATATTTCTTGCGTCTTCTCTTTCATCACTGTCTGGCAATTTCCTATTCTAGAAGGTTGTTCAGCGATTGAATAGTAGTGAAGGTTCCCGCATTTTTTTCAAGTTCGATGTTCCTTTTACTTGACTGTCAACTTTAGTATTGACCGTGAGAATCCTTCGATCAAGATTATTTTTAACATTGTCCCTTCAACACCAGACACTACCCCCTCCTTTCCAATGGCGCCGACGAAGAAGGCCGCTTCGCCTGGCAAGGCCAGGTCTTCGGGCTCTGGTCCTAAGATATCTCTTGCCCGTGTGAAGGGTGAGAATTTTTATCGCACAGGAAAGCAGGTCGCCCGCCTCAAGATGCTGAACTCTGGAAAGGCTGTGCGTGACAAGGATGGCAACATCATCCAGGCTGCTGCGTTTCAGAAAGGAGAGAAGGAGACGAAACCGGGGAGGGTGCAGCCGGATAGGAGATGGTTTGGTGAGTGTTGAAAGGTGGTTAATATTTATGGAGTCACTGAAGCATTGAATTTGTTACGAAGGAAACACAAGAGTGATCTCGCAGACCGCGTTGGATCATTTTCGAACGAGTCTTTCAGAAAAGAAGGATGATCCTTATTCTGTGCTTCTCCGACGCAATAAACTACCTATGGCTTTGCTAGATGATGCGCAAAACCCACATACCCTAAAGGCATGTTGTTCTATATGTTTTGGGTTTCTATGGCTTATCTTTGATTTAGCGGCCACATATTGTTGAAACTGAACCCTTCGCAGATACCTTTGGTCCTAAAGCGCAACGAAAAAGGCCGAGAATCGATGTTGGTTCGTTCGAGGAACTCGGTAAACTTGGTGCTGCTGCCGCCGAAGAGGCAGACATTGTCGCTCCTGCTATCGGTAAGACCGACAATGCCCTTATCAGTTTCGTTGCGAACTTGAGTAAATCATAGAACCCCTTGTTTCGTCTATCGCAGAAGCCCCCACACATGCCGATTACAATGAGCCTATCTACGCCAAGGGAACTTCTCGAAGAATATATGGCGAACTTTACAAAGTCATTGATTCCTCCGATGTTATCCTTCATGTCCTTGATGCCCGAGATCCTCTTGGGACGATGTGTGAATCCGTTATTGAGTACATCAGAAAAGAAAAGTCGCATAAACAAATCGTGCTCATTATTAACAAGTGCGACTTGGTACCCAACTGGGTTACAGTTGCGTCTCATTTCATTTCATCCATTCTCGAACTGGCTGATTGATGTTATAGGCACGATATATTCAACACTTGACGCCCAGATTCCCAACCATCGCCTTCCATGCTTCTCCCAACCATTCATTTGGCAAGGGCTCGCTTATTCAACTCCTTCGCCAATTTGCCCAACTGCATTCTGACAAGAAACAGATATCAGTAGGTTTTATTGGTTATCCCAACGTTGGGAAGAGTAGTGTCATCAATACCCTAAAAAGCAACAAGGTTTGCTCGGTAGCGCCTATTCCTGGTGAAACGAAGGTATTCCTCAACCTCTTTTGTTGGAATATCAACCTAATTTCGGGCTGAACGATAGGTCTGGCAATATATCACTCTTACACGGAGGATATATCTCATTGACTGCCCTGGGATTGTACCGGCATCTGCACAAGATTCTCACACCTCAACCGTCCTGAAGGGGGTAGTGCGCGTTGAAGCCCTACCCACACCTTCCGAGCACATTTCTGCACTCATGGAACGCGTCAAGCCATTATATCTTGCGCGAACTTATGGAATTGATCTACCAAACCCAGACGACAATTCACAGAACTGGCCCCCGGAGATGTTCCTTGACAAGCTTGCCAGGATGAAGGGGCGACTATTGAAAGGTGGCGAGCCGGATTTAGAATCTGTGGCTAAGATTGTTTTGAGCGACTGGGTGCGAGGCCGGATACCGTACTTTGTGCCGCCGCCTGAACGGTCCGAAGATTTGAACAGGTTGGAAGAGAAGAAGAGGAAGAAGGAGCAGGCAAAGGTGGATATGAAAGGAAAGGGTAAGGCTATTGAGTCTGAGGCGGCAGAGGTTCCCAGCGTGAAGCAAAATTTGGGTTCGATCATGCAAAAGAACTCGTTTTTACCGGAGGACGTGAAGCCTCTTGAAGATGATGACTCAGTGGGTGAGAGAGAGGACGAAGATCAGGATGAGGCTGCTAATGAGACGGATGAAGATCACGAAGAGGTGAGAGAGGAAGATTTGACTTGGAATGACGTCTTCGAGGGCATCGACGAGGATGTAGTTCCCAATGTTGATCAAGATGGCAATGACATCGTGGAAGGTGTGCCTATTCCTCCTCGACTCGGCGTTATCTCATCGATTTGTTCTAGCGGAAAATTCCGAAGCCTATAGTGACGAAAAAACACGACTTAAAAAAGAGACGCGCATGACCACAAACAAGGTGCGTTCATGCAGCATTCGGGCAGAGTTTTGACTGATATCTGGTTGTTCTTTAGCGCAAGGCAGAGAATTTCTACACGAACGCTAATGTCAAAAATAAGAATCGCAAACGGGCCGCACTATTGAAGTCGTTGCCTGTAGGGAAACGGGGAGAAGGGCGCAAGCGCGGGAAGACAAACTAATTATGGGAAACCAGATCCTGTGATCCTATTGTAGCTTGTGAGTTTGTCGTTTCTTCCGGCTGTTTCGCGCTTGAGCTCCTTTGTCATACATAGAGACAGAAATTTTATATGGTGACTTGGATGCAATGGAACGCTGCCATAAGATATGAGTCAAAAGACAAATAAAGTGAGGATCTGGATCATGCAACGGAGGCCCAGGCCAACCATATCAATTCCGAAAGCCGGCCAATGACATGCGTGGGAAAAGATTAAGATCCCTAAAAGTCGCATCGATTACATTTGTTGGCCAGATAATCTTCACATTCACTACCATGTCCATTGAGAAAGTCTTCGCTCGCCAGGTAGCGCGGTCTTTCACGTGTCCGTCGCCGCACTCACTGCTTCCCAGATCTTCGACTCTCGTGGTAACCCCACCGTCGAGGTCGATGTTCACACTGCCAAGGGTCTGTCGACTGTCGCGGTTTCCTATTAGCGCTGACTTTCTTTTGACGCGTTTCAGGCCGTTTCCGCGCAGCTGTTCCCTCTGGCGCATCTACTGGTGTGCACGAGGCCGTCGAGTTGCGCGATGGTGACAAGAATCGTTACCTGGGTAAAGGTGATTTATTTTGATTCATCCAGTTCTTTCTGATATTCACTTCAAGTTCTTACAAGGCGTCTCCAAGGCTGTTGCCAACGTCAATGACGTTATCGCGCCCGAACTGATTAAATCTGGCCTCAAAGTCACTTCGCAAGCTGAGATCGATGACTTCCTCATCAAGCTCGACGGAACCCCAAACAAGGGGAAGCTCGGCGCTAATGCCATCCTTGGCGTTTCCATCGCAGTTGCGGAGGCTGGTGCCGCTGAGAAGGGGGTACCTCTCTACCAGCATTTTGCCGATCTCGCTGGTGTCAAGGCTCCTTTTGTCCTCCCCGTTCCCGCGTTCAACGTTATTAACGGTGGATCGCACGCCGGAAATAAGCTTGCCTTCCAGGAATTCATGCTCCTTCCCACTGGCGCGACTTCTTTCACTGAGGCCATGAAGATCGGTACCGAGACCTACCATACTCTGAAGAAAGTTATCACTGCCAAATACGGTATTGATGGTGGGTCCTAAGATTTTTACTCGGTTTCTTTTGCCTACAATATCTGTATCAGCCGTCAACGTGGGTGATGAGGGAGGTTTCGCACCAAATGTCTCTGGTGCCGAGGAGTCGCTTGAGCTTCTCTCCGAGGCCATCAAAAAAGCCGGCTACGAAGGCAAGATCAAGATCGCTCTCGATGTAGCCTCTTCCGAGTTCTACAAGGATGGAAAATATGATCTTGACTTCAAGAATCCCAATTCTGACCCCAGCAAATGGATTTCTGGTACTGCGCTCGCCGATCTCTATCTATCATACATCGCGAAATACCCCATCGTTTCCATTGAAGACCCCTTCGATCAGGATGACTGGGAGGCGTGGACCCACTTCACCAAGCAGAGCGGCGTCCAGATTGTTGGTGATGATCTTACTGTGACCAACCCTCTCCGTATCAAGACTGCCATCGAGAAGAAGGCTTGCAATGGTCTTCTCCTCAAGGTATGGTGTTTGTTTGTTTCCACGTATGCAATAGCTAAATTCAACTCCCCAATAAGGTCAACCAAATCGGTACCATCTCCGAATCTATCCAGGCGTGAGTGGAGTGATATATCATGCCTTCTGGCATTTATTTAATTGAGATGATATAGTGCTCAACTCGCCCAGTCTGATGGATGGGGTGTCATGATCTCGCATCGCAGCGGTGAGACAGAGAACACTATCATCGCAGACCTTGTCGTTGCACTTGGTACCGGCCAGATCAAGACTGGTGCCCCTGCAAGGAGCGAGCGTGTCGCCAAGTACAATGCCCTCCTCCGCATCGAGTGCGTCCTTCCCCCTTTTGTTTGCTTATCACACAAGTTAATCAATTGTTTTTATCCGGTATCAGAGAGGAGCTCGCTGGTACCGGTGCCATCTACGCTGGTGACAAGGGTCTTTCCGCTGGCTTGAACGCTCCTGCTCTCCTTAAGAAGTAAAATGAACACATAGATACTCTTTCAAGCGCTGAAGAAGTAAAAAAGGAAGTTTTAACATATTAGATCACTGACATACTAACCCCTCTGTACAATGCCAAAAAATAAACCAAATGTACGAGTAGTTATATTCAAATCATGTTCTCATGGTCTTAGCTTCAGATACACTGCGAAATTGTTAGCGACAGACCAATGTTAGACAGTAATGCTGTCATCAAGCATACTCCCTCACTAGATATCGGGACAGGTGGCAATCCGATTGCTCACTTGATGTCAACTCCTCAGAATGCTGAAACGTCTCATCTACTGAGATTTCCTTTGATTGTTTAAAAAATATGCAAGACAAAATTCAATGAGTGACGGAGGCGAAAAAGAAAGAACGAGACTGAATTGCTAAGCGAGGAAAGAAAGAAGAAGAAAAAACCGAAAAAATAGGCATGATGAGGACGAGCGACGATTGAGAAAAGGACAGGTAGCGCAGAGATTCAAGTCTGTGCGTATGATGCATGTGGGGTATGTACGTATGTATGCTGATAGAGGCAGAGTACACGATAAGCAAGAAATACCGTCAAACAGCAGCCATTCGGGCTGCGGGCAGAAAGCGTGAGCGGGTCATATTAAACCATTACCAAATAAAATTAATATGGTTGGGGGTTGGGCACTTGGCGTGCAAGAGAAATGAGGGTCTTTTGACGAGGGAAAAGAGAAAGAGAAGAGATAAAAAGGCTTGGGATCAGAGTAGCGCTGTGCTGTCTTTTCCGGCGGCGACGAGCCCCCGCCAGTCCTCTTTCCATTTTCGCATGTTAGATCTGAGTTTCTTGTCTCCGAGCATGCGACTTATCCAGTTCATGAGTGCGTCTTCGTCCTCTGGGACGAAGAACGAGGATAGGAGGGATAGTACGGTTTCAAAGCTTGCAGCGGAGGACGTTATTTGGTCTGAGTAGCTGTAAACACAGCATCAACGAAAGGAGGGAAGCAAACGCACCTCGGTAGACCCACACGATCGCGACCGCGACCGCGATAAACACATCGTACCCCTCCAGCAAAAACGCGTCCCAGAGCCTCAACTGCGTCTGGAAAGGCACGGAATTACTAAATAGTGTGATATACCACTTCGTCGCATACGACGTTGTCGAGATGGTATGTTTCTTGAATGCTTCGAACACGTCGGGCATCATCTGCTCCGTAATGCGTTCCTGGGCGTATATCGCCTCGAGAAGTCCCGGGAAACCCGGGCTGAAGACCGAGTGGAGCGAGTAGGCGTCGTGCAGCCGCACGAGTGAGGCATAGACGTGTTCCGGGTCGAAGTAGCAGAGGAGCGTGGCGGCGATGGGGCCCATGCCTTGGACGTACCCGCATTTGGGGCAGCGGAGGGAGAAGCTGTGGAGGACGTGGAAAAGCGAACGTTGACTGTGTAAAATGAGCAAAGGACAGGATGAAGAGACAAGAGAAGACTCACCCGGCACCATACCGCGTCCGAAACATGATATGCCCACTGATTGTCCTCGGAACGTCTAGATCAATCTGAATATCATACGTCGACGGCTTATCCAGCGCCTCTCGATACTCCCTCGTGAGCATCTCCATCTCCCTTGCCCCAAGACTTGAATACCTCGCCATCAAAAAGTCCCATGACGCGCGCCGCCACGCGTCAGGGATGCCCTTATACACGCGTCTGCGGAGCTTGGACTCCTTCCCTGGCCTCACGCTCCACGTCACAACATTCGCACCCGAATCACGCACAAGCGGCACCATCATCCGCGTCCACTTCGTTATCCTAGACATCTCTTTCGGCGGCGTCGTTACGCGCGGAAGCTCACGCAGCGCCGTCGATGATGCGGGCGCAGAAGCTGGGCCTCCACGCACGGGCGCGAGGCGCTTGAGAAGCGGGGCGGCGGCGAGGAGGACGAGCCGGTCATGCGAAGGAACAGCAAAGAACCCGTAGCTTGTTGATGTGTCGTAAATATTCTATTTTCTAGACAAAAAAAAGAGAGGAATGAACCGCCGGCCGACTCACCGGTCTACACTGGCGAGGGTTTCGAGCTCTTTGGGCCCAAGGGTCTTGGATTTTTCGGTGCCGTCGTCGAGTGCTGACAAGGCATTGAGCTGGCTTGAGCGGCTAGGCCCGACGCGTGCGCGGGTGCGTTCGACGCCGTCTTCAAAACCGTCACCTTTGACGCCGAAGGCTTCGAGCTGTGCATACGTGCTTCGCACATGGAAAGCGTCCACGTCCTCGCCTTCGGAAGGTACGAGGGAGACTTTGCTTCGTAGTGAGGCGATTGGATGCTTGAGGATCGGATGCGGGAGTGGTGATAGGGCGGGTGAAGGCTGCCGGGGAGGCGTGTGACTGGGAGTGGCATGCTGAGAGGATGAAACGGATGGAGGAAGAGGAGGAAGGAGGGAGAGGTCGCGATCGGCAGAGTCTGAGCCTATACGAAAGTTTCTTAGACTCGCAGAAGAATCTCTGTTGTTTGTTGATTCTCGCGAGCGCGATATGGGCGACGACGTTGCGCTTGTCTGGAAACTCAGGCTTTCCCTGGCGTCATCTGAGACAAACAGGTCTGATAACGGGGGAGAAAGGGGGTCTGAGTCGTGTTTCGCGTCGAAGTCGTTGTAATATGCCAGCTCGCTGTCGTCGTTCTCTCTTGGAATCGACAGCCGGGCCCCGTCAGGCAGCCTTACTCTCACTGTCGTCGGCATGACACCGGCTTCGTATGACTTTTTGTCACCGGCCGCGAGCACAGACGAGGCCGACCAGCTGGTTCTGGGCCGGTCGTCACCGTACATGGAATAGATGGAGACTATGGTAGTCTCTGAGGTTGGCCTCGCGCGAGGCTGGGCGGTAGAGAACTTGGTGGTTGGGGGAGACGGTGAAGACGAGTCGAACTTGAGAGGGACTGAAGGAACCAGGACCAGCGCTGGCGAGTCGCCCATGGACGTGATGGACGTTGGAAAGAGAAAGAAAACGAGTGGCAGTCGGGGTTGACAGGTCGAAATAAATTATTAAACGTCAGAAAGCATGTGGCGGTGCCGTTCACTTCCAGCCCACCCCTTTACAGACCCCTCAATTATCCTATCTCTACCAGTTCCATTGCTGCAGATGGAAATCCCACTACTTCTCACAGGCTATGTGTCCATATGTAGTACTTCTCAGGTGACCACATGTCGGTCACATTTACTCTGCCAGTTGCCGGGTAGATTATCACCTGGCCTCGACTGGGTCAGTCTGCCGCAAATGTCTTGTCAATGTTGTTGTAACGTTATCCCGCGCCCTGATAATGCAAATTATATCCTGTCCCGAATTAGTCTTCTTCTGATACAGTGGGGTCAGACTGTCAAATTAACCGGACAACGGGTTCTCGCACGACAACAGTGATGCAAATGCCGGACGATTCCCACTATTCGACTCACGACGTTCCCTTTGGTTGCTATGATTATGTGCCGTACAGTTGTTCAACATGTGGGCCGACTATACTGTATCGCTTGCCCGCCCTCATCAGTCCTCGGCAAGTCTTCAAAGCGGAGTTGGCCCACCCCCTATGTATTCTTAAAGTCAAGTGGATTGCAACTCAAAATAAAACGCCATCTTCCTGGAGCTCCGACCAACTCGCTCTCACTCACTAAGATAACTCCGTCCTGACCGTGCAATTGATTTTGACGTTACCTTGCAAGCGGCTTCAGCTCAGGCACCTATCTCGCGCAAGTCCCGAGTCTAACGCTATAATCAGCTCCATCTTGGACTCTTTCTCCATGTTGACGAGTAACGTGCCAACACATGGTTCACGGCTGACCAAGACGTTCTTCGTGATCATTCATGCTGAATGCCAGATGAAAAAACCACGGTCGGCTACCCATACCGATACGGGTCCGACTAACACAAGGGCCTAAAGTATTCCAGCGACATTTAGGTGCGTCATCTGATTATCGAGAAAGCCTCACCCAAAGACGTGCAATGACCTCATCGTGTCTGAGCAAAATTGTTGATGTCGATATTGCTCAGCCACCAACTGTTGACGATCGAGTCAATCATTTCAAACTCATTATCTCCATCTACCGGATGTATTTCTCCGAGAATGCCACAGACACTTGTCAACGTCCGAAGCTGTGTACAAATTTTCCGTCCGTTGACACCTGTGCTGGCCGACAATATGTTTCTGTCGTGTTCAGTCTTAAAGACACCGAAAGAAGACTCGTGCCTATTACCAGAATGGAAATTACAAGTTGTGATAGATCGACGACATTCTTACTTTCTTAGGATACTTACCGATGTGGTGTATTGGGGGTAAGAGCTTTAGTAACTCGCAAGCATTCTATCTCCATCATACTTTTACCTTTACTATGAACCTCAATCATTGTAATTCCTCAAAAAACATAGAAACAAATGTGAGACGGAGCACAATTAATCGTTTCGCGGTCACGTGTTCCTTTGTTTTATGCGCCACATTGTCACCTAGAAACAGTGGCACCGCACACCTATCGGCATATTCTGACAGTCTTGCTTTCCTGCCTTGTATCCCGTCTTGCTTGACAGGTCTTCCTAATGAGTGAGTATCTCCGTTGTTACAATTCAACGAGCGAATTTCAAGACACCGAAGACGACAATGACAATGACTCACCCTTACTTCATAGATACAAACAACCCACATCTTACCCAAGTCCTCGGGACGCAAATTCCGCTCTGTGCAGCCCTCTAAATCGCGATCCGTCAAGAAAACGTCACCGATTCATTGATAAGATGCGTGTCCATAGATTACTACTGTCTTTGTCCATGTGTACGTCTTTTCAACACAGCATTTTTGACTTAAGGAACGTATAGTTACAATGGAGTGCGCCCACAACGTTGCACGCTTGTATACCACAATAGGTAATTATCCTCGTGTATCCCATACTGTCGCCGTCTCCTGTCAACCTTGCACGCTTGTTTTTTTTCTTTCCTTTTTTCTTCCACTCGCGTTTTTATCTCTCTTGTGACTTTTATGCCGCTTGTGGCTTCTTGTTGTCACGGAGGTGTATAAAAGCGTCTTCCTTTCTCTTCACGATTCCTCATCATCTCTTCTTACTTTCTTTCCTTCCTCCTCCTCCTCTGGGGCTCTGGCTACTTTGTCTGGCTCATAGGTTCCGCCTTCGTCACTGGTTGCTCTGGCTCTGGACTCTCTCTGGCTCTGGGTGCTCTGATTCTCCTGTCTCTGGTTTAGACCCTACGACGAAGGTGGTGGACAGGGTCTCCCCCCTTCATCACTGGGTACTCTGGCTCTGGATCTGCTCTGGTGACACCTGACTGGCTGACTGGACCCGGACGCGAGCCGGCCCGACGGATTGGAAGACGATGCAAGACCAGGTAGATCAAGAGGCGAGACGGACCGACCGATTGGACGACATCGCAAGATCAGGAAGACTCGACTTGGACGACCCGCCACTTTCAACATCCCCTGACCGGATAAGCTGAGTCTGAGGAGTGCGTCTGAGTCTGAGTCTGATTTCTTATACATATGAGGGATGAGACCATGAGGACCTAGACCCAGCCCAGCTGGTTGAGGATGAGGCGAGTCAGTGAGCTTGATAAGAGCACTAAATTGAGCACGTTTAGTGAAACCGGGTGAGACCATGATTTTTATCGACTAAGATTTTTCGAGAACCTGAGACTGACTGAGGATTGACATTTAAAGCGTCTTGAAGTCGACGGATAGGCCACTAGGACTGAGACTAAGTACCGCTTGGGACCAAGGCAAGTGTGCAGGACAACCTTGAGTCATGATAGAGTCGCGAGTACGATGCGGCACACTGTAACTACCTCTCCTGGGAATGGGCGGCGCTTGTCGTCCACGTGCTCCCTTGTCGTGGGTCCCAGGCCTGAGTCAAGTCTCCTTCGTGAGACTTGGCCACTAAATGCACGTTCAAAAAAAATTTAAAAGAAAACATACCTTGGCTTGTTCCTGATTGCATGGTGCGTTTCCTTCCTTTCTATATCCTATTTGGTTTGCTGATTCTTCTTGTATATACGATAGCAGTATACGTTCGACGGCGAGTGTGGATAAATTCACTGTGGCGCCTATTGCCACGACTTGGAGACGCCCTCTCCCGTTCCAACAATTTCTCAGACTCAAACTCAAACCATTGGAGTCCCAGAAAACAATTGCCACTCAACATCATTAATGACCTCACGACCTGAAAAATCAATTAACCCACAAGATACAGTCTTTGCCGCCTACCTTTCAAGCAGGCTTTTCACCAGCCTGCCCGCTCTTTGAAGCTCTTAGCCTCTGATCAGCATGGATAGACTCTGCCAGTGGCTGATGAAGAATTTCTTCAATCTCCAAGTACAGCATCGCAGGTACAATTATAGAGAATCGAGTTGCTGCTCTGCCTGGTAAACAGACTGTTTTCCCTCGTTTATCAAGAAGTCGTCGAAGAAGTCATTTGCTTATGCCATCCTGTGATTGGACGAGACCGCGAACGCAGATTTGTCATTGCTCCCAACAGCCGCTGTCCAGTGAATCTTGCTTATTTCCGACAAGCCAACCTCCGGTGTCATAATTTACCTCGTGATGAAGGACAGAAGTGGTTTATTACTTTTGGTAAGTCCGAATCTCACCCATACTTTGGACAGTGCGAAGGATGTAGGAAGACGTCGAGGAGGGAGCTCGTGGGTCAGAAGTTATGCGCGAATGTCGGGTGTGAGCAGTATGGCTGTTGCTGGTGGTGTCGAGGTAGGGATCGTCGTTGTAAGCTCTTAACCAGCCTGTCCGCTGTCGACAGGCTTGGTAAAGAAGTACAAAATTGCAGCTATCATTATTTCTAACTTATCCTATCCCAATACCTGTACTACTAATACAGTCTATATCACAATACCCACTTTCACATCCACACCATTCAAAGCGTGATAACCTCCGGCGCACTCCACACATCAAACGGAATACAAAAATGATACTGATCATTCATAGCCCTAAACACCTCCCTAACGTCCCTCAATCTCCTCGCACACTCCCGCGCCTCACCCTCGCAGACGAGCCCCTCCACCCTGTCCATCACCATCTCTACAATTTCCGGTGGCAACCTCCCACTCGCACTCAGAGCCTCAGACACGGCTTCGCGGATCCACGCCTCCTGCTGCGGCGCGACCTCACCCGTGCCGACCACACCGCTGACCTCCGGGTCGACGAGGCCAAAGCGGACGAGCGTGAGGCGCCCCGGGCGCGTGGGGTCTGCGAGGGTGAAAGGGGATAGGGAGGTTTGGTAGAGGTTTGGGAAGGCTACGAGAAGATCCCGAGAGAGAGGGCGCGAGCCGATGTACTGGTGGCATGCATCGCCGTCGCGCAGGCCCCAGGTGCGCAGGGTGGCGCCATTGTCGCCTGCAGCGAAGCGCCGCGGGTAGCTCGTTGCCATCCGGAAGGAGAGCGTGGGCTGCGTAATGTTGTCCTATGTACGGAGATTTGATAAGTTCTATAGAAATGAACGGGCGAATCAGACGCACGAGCTCCGCGTAATACTCTCCAACCGCCGCGATTCTCTCGTTCCTCATCCCCTCCACATGCCACTGCGACCCTCCATACGCTGGTCCGCCCGGCTCGAGCCTTACATCCTCCACACTCACGACGACCTTTACCTCCTTCCCTCTCAAGCTCACTCTATGTCTTCGCATCTCCAAGCCGCCAGGATACCCGCCGTCGGGTACATCAGGCAGCTCGATCGGTCGATACATGACCCAATGCCTCAACTCGGCCTCGTACTGCGCCCACCCCTCCTCGTCGTCAGAGTGCACCGGCTCCTCGGGCTCGTCCCATACGCGGTACAGCGGCCCCCTGGAAGACGGTATCCGCTGGGGAAGTGGGTTGTTCCGGTGCAGATCCGTGAGGACGTGTTCAAAGACGGGTATGAACGTCGAGAGGAGCCGAGCGAGGGCGTCATACAATGAAACGTACGTGCGCGGGTGTAGGTTGTTGATGTATGATGTAAATTTCGCGTCTCCGGTCGAGGAGATGAATACCGGGGTCGGCAGGAGCGCGTATTTAGGGGAGATGGTGTAGATGTCCCCGCCGTTTGGGGAAGGGAGGGTGCGAAGGCGCGGGGAGGCACGCGGGGAAGGAGAACAGCGCACGAGAGTGCGATCGTAAATTAATGGATGGGAGTGTGGGTCGATGAGGGAAGTACAGAGGGCGAGGGTATCCCATGGAGAGGCAGAGATGGTCTGTCGGAGGCAGTTGAGACAGGAGTTGAGGCATGTGGATAGAGATGAGGAAGAGGAGAGGACATGTTCCCAGATGCGCTCAAAGCAGGATACTTGACTGTTCAAGTTGAGCTTTATGTAGTGATAGATAGAAAAAGGAATACCAAGTGTTTTCGTGGTCGTATAGGGCGGCGTAGCCTTTGAGCTCATCAAGTACATATTGGATCTGTTGAGCAGTTAGCACCAAAGGACTACGAGGTGGCACTGAGACCTCTACGCGCCTGTTTCTCTGACAAGGTAACCTCGACGGTGCTAGAGGGTGTCCGAACGTCCCAGACTTTCTCACGAGCCATCTGTGTCCATTTCATCCTAGCATCTGACTCCAGACACAGATTCCACCAGCCAGGAATACGCCTAATCTCAGCAGACAACATAGACATTGCCAATTCAATCAGCTATTGAGTTGACTGCCTCAGGTTTGCGATTGAGCTTGAAGTCGTGTGTGCATACCGTCCTCGGATAGTCTGTTTCAATTTCAGTTCCTGTAGATAGACCGAGAATAATACATACCCCCAACTCCTCCGAAAAAGTGAGTGCCAAAAACAAAGGGGTGGCGATATCCTCGAAACTGGTCATGCATGTTGAGGGAGACGATGAGCGGCCCGTCAATCAGATCTTACCTAAACAACTTTCCCTCCAAGGCTGATCGATTCCCGAGTTGGATTCTATTCAACACGAAAGATGGTGTGTGACATTCTCTGTCTTTTACAAGCCTCCCCTGACCATGTGCATGGTAGTCGGAAAGCTGGGAGGTCCGCATGTCCAACTCTAAGGGCGTGCCCTACTTCTTCAACCCTGCTACCCGCCAGTCGAGCTGGGAACCACCGAAGGAGTTGACTCCGGAAGATATCAGCAAGCTCCCCGGTGCAGAGCATTTGAAGGGGCCTGTAGTAGCGAAGGCAGATGGAGGGGGCAAGCCTGGGCAGGTACGCGCGAGTCACTTGCTCGTGAAGCACCGTGAGAGCCGGCGACCATCGAGCTGGAAAGAGGTCCGCACTCGACAAACTTCTGACTATGTAATGTACTTATTTGGATTCAAGGCTCAGATCACACGTAGCAAGGAAGAGGCAATTGAGATTCTCAAAGGGTATGAGGAGGAAATCGCAGGCTCTCAGGAAAGGTTCGCGGAGCTTGCAAGCAAGCATTCGGATTGCTCATCACACTCGAATGCGGGGGATCTAGGCTGGTTTGGACGTGGGCAGATGCAGAAGCCGTTTGAGGAGGCGACGTATGCGCTGGAGGTGGGCGAGTTCAGCCCGATTATCAGCACGGACAGCGGGGTCCACATAGTTATGCGCACTGGCTGAATTCCATTGTTTGTACAATCAATTGACGGCGCTTGTTCATCTTATGTCTTCCCCTCATCTGATGTTCTGCAGTAACTCCAATTAGAAAACCCAATTACACTGTTGAGCCTCTTATCTGGACAAAAATTTTCACAGGGCATGCACACCCAACACTGAAAAGAAAGAAGCTCTCGCATCACTGTTCCCAGCATTTTTTGAACTCATTCTTGCCGGCACGAAACTCGGCTCTCCCATACTTAAATTCTACGTACAAACGACTTCCACGCCACCGGCCTTCCGTCTTCCAATCCCCGTCATGTCCTCTTTCTCCCTAGATGTTCTCATAGACAATCTCCAGCTTGCTGTAAGCCACGTGGGTATAGAACCAGAAACCGTCACATGGTCCTCTATCAGCAGCTTTACTGCCTTCACACTAGTCTCTGTGTTTGTGCTTTTCCGTGCCTCCTACCGCCCCGGTGAAATTGTGCCTGTGAAAGACTTGAAAGCTCCTCCTCAGAAGAAAAAACCGTTTACCCGGGCGATGCAGAGGATAGGTGACGCGGTCAAGCCGGAGGATGGGACTGTCAGAGTTGCCGAGATATTAATTCATCCTATCAAGGTCTGCCGCGTACTTTTTATTCTATTGATTATGTTCTCGGGGGTTAGCGAGCGCTTGTTCTGCTCCTGGACATCAATAGATATCTCGTAAACCCTTGATGTTCTCCAACCCAAACTGACTTTGGTGATTCCCACAGAGCTGCCGAGGCACTTCGGTCCAGTCCTGCAGATACGATCTCTTAGGCCTCGAGGTCAGTCGATCGCACGATTCCTTATCGCACCTGTCCAGCTAACGCTACTCTAAAGAGCGACAGAGAATGGTGCTTCGTAGACATCGAAAAAAACGCAGTCATCACCGCGCGCGAAGTTCCCAAAATAATTCTGATCACACCGCGTATCGAGGAAGACCCTGCCGACGTCCACGGCGGTTCCATCGTCGTCACGTTCCCACCTGACGCCCCCGAGGGATGCACCGAATTCCGCATCCCCCTCCACCCGTCCCCGAAGGTGCTTTTAGACTGGGAGATGTGCGTCTCCCCACTTGCCCCGCCGTAACTGACACATATCTCCCCCCGCTCAGCCTCGACAACATTGGTATGTTCTCCGATTCCCTCGACGGGTACATCGGGCACTCCCTCCCCCTCTCTTCCCCCTCGATCGCATCAAAAATCTCCTCCATCTACTTTAACAAACCCGTGCACCTCGTGTACAAAGGCCCGCGTCCGCGTCCCGCCGCAAAAACCACGCTGTATCCTTCCCTCGACGCGTCGACGATGTTCCAAGACGGATATCCGCTTCTCATGATGAGCAGGGAGAGCATGGACGAGCTCGAGGAGGAGGTGAGGAGTAGAGTTGCGGTGGAGGGGATGGGGGTGGGCGAGGAGTGGCGGGAGGGCAAGATCGAGATTAGAAGGTTTAGACCGAATATTGTGGTTGAGGGCGCTGGGCCGTTCGCGGAGGATGCCTGGGCGGAGGTGTGTCTTGGCAGTAGGGAAGCGCCGGTTGTTAGGCTCGTTAGTAGGTGTGTTAGATGTCTGGTAAGTTGCTCTCCTCAAAGTTTTTCGTGCAAAGCGTTTTGCGATTTAGCTGAATTTGAATTGTAGTTGCCGAATGTATCCCCAGAGACGGGTGAACGCGACAAGGCGGTACCTTACAAAGTTCTAATGAAGTTCCGTACGGGGCTTGACTCTTCCACGAAGGTCTCTCCGTGTGTTGGGTGCAATGGCGTTTTCTCTGGGAACGGTGTCGTGAATGTCGGAGACGTAGTGTATGTCAAGAAATTGATCCCACTGTCCCAGGCTCTACCAAAATAATCGCCACGAGGGTTAGAATTAATACTCTTTATCATCCACAAGAAAGTAGATTGTGCTCTGTAGTTTTCTTACGTATCAACACTCTTTTATCACCCAAAAGTAAACAGATTGCGCTTTGTACTTTATCACCCAAAAGAAAGCAGATGGTGTTATGTAGTTGTCTTACGTATTATCTATCATCATATTAGCACGACTCCGTACTAGTGATTGCAATAGATTACAATTCAATGTATGCAGCCGACTGCGTAGGCAGCAAACGAATAGAATAAGTTTAAAATAACTAAAACAAGACATTGTCATGGGTGGATCTTTGGTGCTATGTAGTATTAAGTTGGTAATGGATAATGGGTTTCCCGTCCAATGCATTCCTCATGTGAGTCCAGAATCGTCACACATAACCTCAAACACCATCCAGTCAGATACCATGATGGCCTTCTCGAACTCGTCCCTATCTTACACGCGCATAAAGGAGCTCGGCACAGCCTTCTCCCTGCCCTTTTCTTTCTCTTTCTCTTTATCCCGCTTCCCGAATCCAAGCATCGGCGTCGTCAAGCTCAGCTTCCTCGTCGCCCTCTTGAACCCGTTGTTCCCGCCCCCATCATTGCTCCCCGTACTCGTATTAGTGTTCCCAAACGACGCCAGCCCCGGCGCCTCTTCTAGAGGCTCATCCATCTCTGAACTACCCACTTGCTGCTGGTGTGCGTGTGGGTGCTGATGTGTCCTGATTCCAGGAGAGGGTGAAGGCACAGGAACAGGTGGAGGCGGCAGCGGCCGATCCCGTCCTCTTCCAGTCGCAGACACACCGGGCGACCGCGGACTAACCGCATCCCAACCCTCGTCCTTTTCATTCTCGCGAAATGCTTGGAAATTGCCAAAGCTCTTTTTTCGTTCGGGCGTAAGTGGTGCGTCAGGCAAGCGTGATGGATCAGGATGTGATAGGGTCCGAGAATACAGTGTGAGGGGCGTAGAAGGTGGACTCGTGGAAGGTGCGATGGGCGGAGTCGACATGGAGGTGTACATGCGTGTAACTGGAGCGGGAATCAAAGGATGCGTTGGTGGTTGGTGCCCATTTTGTGCTGGTTGGTAGTGATGGGAAGGAGCGTTATAGGGAAAATGGCTTGAACGTAGGGCTGGTGGTACACTAGTCACCCGAGTGCTAGTACTCGGATCGCCAGACTCGAATGACGACTCTGACGAGGGGGCAGGGCTGACTTCGCCATTGGTAAGAGCATTATCGTGGGGATGAAGGTGTGAATTCGGAGACATGGGAGATAGGTTCTTCGAGACCAAAGAAGAATCGGGAGTCTGTTGATATACACCTGGAGTCGATTGAACAGCGGTCATCTGTGGAGGTAGCGTCGAAGGTACATCCACAGAATCAGACGCTCGCCGCGATAGCTGGAATGACGCTCGAAGCCGAGTCATTGCGTCCAGAGACGCTTCAGCATCCTGGGTGTTTGCGCTCTTCGATGCTTTCTCCCCTCCTCCAAGGCGAAAGCTCTTGCGCTTCGGAAACCAGTTTCCTGCCCCCTTCCCTTTCTCCTTCCTACTCTTATCTTTGCCTTCCTTCTCTTTCCTCAACCCCGCCAACCTCGGCCCATTAGGCACACCATCTGAGTATGCGCCGGTGCTGGGCTCCGCTTCTCCAAACACACTACTCTCTTCGTCCTCGGGTGCCCTGCTGATAACTGCATCTCTATCGCCAATATCATAATTAACTGCCGTCGTAGGATCTGCACTCCGTCCGCCTCCACCAAACCACCTGGCCCATGCACCCTCTTTCTCCTTTTCCGTTTCACCCCCCGCATTCCCACTTGTCACAGGCCGAGGAAGAATGGGCAACATTCGCGATGTGGCCACATGTCTATGTGACCGTGACGTTTTCGGTCGAACCACAGGACTCGACTTCAATGATCGTATGATAGGTGAAGCAGGCCCTTCCTCAGTGCCATGATTAGGCCCCCGTACTGGTATCAACGGGACTGCAGGTACACTATTGTGATGTGTGTAAGGAGTCCCAACTGGTGTCGCTGCACTATTTGCATCAGTACTAGCCAAACCACTTGAGGAGGCGTTGGGAGGTATAGTGATGCTGGTTGGTTTGCGTATGTTGAAAAAGTTGCCTACTGAAGCTTTTGGAGGGGCTACAGGTACGGGAGAGGAGAGGGATGTCGTTAGTGGTGGTGCAGGCGGAGACATGTGATGGCCTAACGATGTAGATATCGATGTGGATGCTCGTAACGATGGTGCGGTGGGTGGTTGCAGGAGAGAGGATGGTGGCTGCTGGTCCAACGATGATGACGATAATGATGATGACGGAGTATGTATTGATACAACGTCCTTTGCCAGCCCAGGTGGACGAATCGGTGGTTGCTCTGCGACTGCTGTATTCCTGAATTCTTCCGCCTGGTCTGGACGCAGTCCGAGCTTACCCATATCAATATCGACCGCCTGATAATAAAGAACGTACGCACACCCTGCAGATGGTGCTGAATCTCCAAAGTATTTTGGAATCTCAGCCTCTGAAACAGGGTTTACGTTATCGTCGTCAAAAAGAAACCATGTTCCTAATGTCTTGATGATGGAGACGTAATGTCCATGGTGAGGACCACTAAGTGTCATTCGAGTAAGACCGGAAAGGCACAAGGCGTGGCGGATCGAATACGCACTTTCCTATGTGGACGACGATGCCAAAGAGATGGTAGAGGCGGTCGGCATCCTCCATATCATCAACGGTATTAAACAACCGGAGCTCAAAAGGAAAAGCGACTCGATATGCGAGCTTAACGTATCGCTGAGATTCCTCCTGGTACTTAAAGCGCTTCAAGTGCAACGCCAAAACATTTGGAAGACGCTTAATCTTCATGCTATTTACAGAAGTAAGCATCGACCTGTAAGTTGCTATGCTATTGACTTACCGCTTTTCAGCTTCTTGTAGATCACAACATGAGTCACAGAAAAACTTATTTTTATGGCAAAGCATCTCAGAAGCACTGAACTGCCTTAGGCACGCAGTGACGCTTGAGTTTTGTTCAATATCGATTGAAAGATCAAGGAAAGCCTCGTCGCGCGAAGAGACCTTTCGACAGCTGATTTATCAACACCGCATCAAAAGGAAAATCTTCGGTGACATACAGTCTCGCACGTGAGGCAGCGGGTCTCGCTAGTCAGTACACCCTCAAAAAGGCGGTGCACAAGAGTAGAGTGGCGCTGAGAAGACCCCGTAGTGGGCGCTTGCGATTGAAGAGTTGTGACTGAGTTCGACACTACCTTAAGGGTTAGTAGAAGTGAAGTGCCAATAGGAATTACAACTCACAGTTCTCAGAAGCATCGTGAGTCCTGCGATCTCCCTCAATTTCTTCAACGATTTTGTTTAAGAGATAGTTCGAGAACTCGTGGGCATCCTGATGTGTAGTCGTATCAAATACGCGATTGACCACTTTAAGTTTCTCAATAAAAGCGCGAGGAGAGACGGTGCCACGCTCTTGTGGATGCGTAGAGATATAGAGGAAGAGTGAACGGAGTGCGGAGAAGAGGGTCGGCGGTGACGATGGTATTGGTACGACAGAAGGAAGGTCAGAAGTTGTCGAGGCGGACAGCTTATGTTCGGGCTTGCGACGGTTGGGGACGAGGGGCATGGTAGAGATGGGTGGGCTGATGGAGGGCACTTGTGGTACAGAAGTAACCAGAGAAGGGTCCGGGGACTGCAGCATGAGATCACGGAAAGGTCTGCAGAAATATAGTGCTTGGATAACCGAGTTGGCATAACTAAGTGATAGTGAGTGGATATCGCGACACAGAAAGGCCTTTATCTGACCAGTTATTGCAGAACTAGAGTCGCGGTCAAATCTCCTATATACACACGACGAAACAAAAACGTACATTTTCCATCCCAAACTTCTTTGCATCCGCAGAGGAGAGAGTAGGTGCCACATTAGACTTGACAACATCGACGGGAACTTGGGAGGTTGAAGAAAGGCCTAGTCTCCACAAGACTTTATCCATGTCGATAACAGCGCCGCCCTCGCTACTCTCGTGGTTGCTCAGTTGCCGTCGATGTTGATGGTCAAGTCCAATCTTTTCCGTCAAATCGCCAGACTGGGTACCCTCCACGTGACACGGTCAGAAATCATCATTTCCGTACAATCGCACCGTTTTACTTCAGTTTCAGCCCGTCGCCACGCCACAATCAACCATATGCTGCTCGATACTGACTGGTCCCTGTTCCAGTTCCTGCTCGTCCCAACATACTCGTTGCCTCTATATCCCGAGATCTCGATCGCATTACGTAACAATGTTGTGCCTGGCTATAAATCTTCCTTGCTTCTCAGACCATTCATCATCCATATGTATTCTGCCCCTGGTCCCATTGCCATGTCAGCTCAGCTAAAAGTAAAAAAAACTTCGCATGCAAAGCAATTGTCCTCCTTAACTCCGGTAGACGTGTGCTTGCAATTGAGCTACCCTCCTTCTGTGACTTTGATCGTTGAAAAGATGAAGCTTCGCGCCCATCTATTTGACAGCATTTTATTTCCACCGACCCATTATATCGCCAAGCTTATTTGTATAGGATGGACATCACGTTTCGTAGTGAAGATGTACGCGCTGATATCATTGGCTGTCCTGATGACATGGGTGTCGGTCTTAATGTGTCCTCATTCCCAAGCTGTAGTAATCAGCACATTTCGGGCAACTCAAGATCTTGTATAAATCGCAAGATGCGAATCTTCCGCACCCCACCATATACAGTTAGGTCAGCAGACTCTGGTTAAAAAGATCGCTAAGGTTCACTTCGCGCTCGCCTTCCTTATAGTCCTTCAAACCTTCAAGCTTCAGGGTGGAGTACAAGCTGCTTAAACTCTGTAACAGTGGGAATGTGTGTAATCTTATGTGCATATGTCTCTGTCTTGAGAAAGTGTGGGAAACGTTGCACTCTGCGACATGAGAACTCGGCGAGCCGATGGAATTCCTTCATAATGGCGCCTGTCCGAACACAAAAGGACACTATTACCGATCAGTTAGAATCATCCAGATTACTGGGTCTGAACAAACATCCTTAAGGCATCGCGACAGTAAGTAGGAGGCGTCGAGAGTGTACGGTTGAAGATGTTCTTCCCGATAACTAGACATTACGCTGTCCGTGAATCCAAGGGTATGGCTTCCGTAGGCCAAGAGACAGTCTACCATCTAAAGAGAATTAGGTGTGGATCGCAAAATCGTAGGAACTATTGTTGCGCGGACCTTTATTATCTCTGAAAGTTAAATCACTATCCCTTCTAGAGGAGTGATTCATCCTCCATGTAACGTTGAGATGAACACTATCTCGTCGTTATCCTTCAGGACATAGTCTCCTTCACCTTCCAGTTCCCAATCCGTGTCGTTAACCAAGACGAGTATACCTGGACGTCTATCCGCATCAATCAAGAGTCAGTATCGAGAACGTATTTGTAATTACTGGAGATAGACAGGCGCGTACACTGTGTTATTTTCAACGAACAACTCGACGCGTTCCTTGAGAAGATTATCGCGGAGGTACTCGATAAGATATTGGAGGTTGGGTTCTTTGGACGTTGCGGGATCGATAGTCGGAAGTTCGACAGTATGCACGCGCTGATTAGCGAAAAGAAGCTCGAGTCCACCGCTGAATTCGACCTTGACAGAGATGGGGTTCATTTTAATTGAGGTGTCAGTCACGTGCGGAATTGTGGCGGACTGTCGATAGCGGACCGTCGCTGCTGTCGACCGGCCCGCGGAGGAAATAAACGCGCCACCATCTGATTGATCCGAAACTGGAACAAGCTTAAGGAGTGACTGGATGACTTATGAACAATGTGTCTAAGTACGCTTGTCGCTCAATTGGCCGATCTCAATCGACCTTGATGATCAACTTCCCAGAAGTTTTTCCTTCTACTAGATCTGACTGTGCTTGCTTCACCCCCTCAGCCGTAAACGGATATTCCTTGAAGATATTGATCCTCAAAGATCCGTTTCCGATCAGTTCGAAGACCTTCTGGCCGTAATAATATGCTTCTTCTGCGGTATACACATAGTTAGCCATCCTGATGAGTCAATTCATCAAAACCAAAGCTTGGGAAAAATGTGGATATATCCATCTCACGTTGGACGGACCAGCTTCACGTTCTTTTGAGTGAGCCGGAGAGGTAAAAAGGGTTCAACGCGACCTGAAGCGTTACCTAGCGAAACGATCGTGCCTTTCCTCTTGATGAGCTTGAAATTGTTATCAAACCTGCTTGAATCATGAGCCAATGTACGAATAGCGAAGAAAGACGTGAACATACGTATTTTGTCCTACGCCGTCAAAGACCCCGTCAACACCCTCCCCATTCGTTATCTCCAACACGCGCGAAACAGTGTCCTCATCCTTGTATAGGATAACATGTTCGGCGCCGTGCTTCTTCGCAAGTTCCGCCTTCTCAGGTGTCGACGTCGTACCAATCACAGTCGCTCCTCTCGCATGCACAAGTTGCGCCAACAAAAGACCAAGGCCGCCTGCAACGGTGTGAATGAGAATATTATCGCCTTTCTTGACATTATATGCCTCCTCAATGAACGTATAGGCAGTCAAACCCTGGAGGAGCGCCGCAGCAGCTATACGCGTGGATACATTGGCTGGGACTGGATAGACGAATTTCCAAGGCACAGATATATAAGTTGCGTGAGTCCCAAGGAAGTCCTAAACCAAAACATAAGAACGTGTATGCGTGAGGGACTCGTGACGGGACAGACATACAGATGCAACCTTGCCGCCTACTTTGAACCCGTTCTTTTTGTAGGTCTCGTTGTTGAGAACAACTTCATCTGTGGGCAGGGCGACGATTGTGCCTGCAGTTTCTTCACCCAAGATAGCAGGAAACTCTTTCAAAGGGTAGAGACCCTTGCTGTGCCATGTACAGGTAAATATATCAAAAAGTTACTCGTACGCGAGGGCGCTCACCGGTAATAGGAATCAATAAAATTGACACCTAGATACTCGACCTGAAGATGCTTAGAAAGGGGAGGGGGGGTTTCAACTTCAACATATGCTACCTTAATAACAATTGATCCAGGTAAAGGCTTAGGGAACGGAATGGTCTTCTTTTCAATAACCTCGACGCTTCCTGTCTGGGGATATGATGTTTCTCATTATTTCGTCTCATCTGCGCCCTGATAACGTACCTGCGATATGATTATGGCATCTACAATTGTTGGTAGAGACATTTTCAGAATAAGGGGACGGAGGATGCAGAAGTCACGAGGGTAGACGACATAATTTCTTGTATGACTTGTTAGTCACCAATGAGGTCAGCTTGAGACAGGAATCAAAACGAGATCACATAATATCATCCAGTCGGATCAAGTACTCCGATAGTCATGCTGCCGCGAGGGGATGGAGAGACGTTGTCAAAGAGACATAAATTCGTGACGAACGGTGCTG
Organism: Termitomyces heimii; assembly: GCA_003313675.1. Lineage (NCBI taxonomy): Eukaryota > Fungi > Basidiomycota > Agaricomycetes > Agaricales > Lyophyllaceae > Termitomyces > Termitomyces heimii. Next base: position 17,897 of record QLON01001673.1, on the reverse strand, counting down.
CGACGGTGGCGGCGGCAAGATTACCCATTAGGAAATGCCTGTTTTGGATTTGTCCAAAGCTTCCGTCAGAGTCAAACATCGAACGTTGAACAAAGTTATTGTGTTTCACGCAACCATTGTTATCAACTCGTGCTAAGACATAGGAGAGATCAAAGTTGTTCAATGAACAAACAAGAAAATTAATAGTAATACAAACGCGTATTAGTTATTGGTGACTTTGACGATCAACTTCCCTGTCGTCTTCCCCCCTTCCAGGTCGCTCTGAGCTTGCTTTACTCCTTCAGCAGTGAATGGATACTCCTTAGAAATGTTAATCTTCAAGGTCCCGTCTCCCATCAATTCGTAGACCTTCTTGCCATAATGATAAGCTTCCTCGGGAGTGTATGTGTAGTTGGTCTCCCTAAGATCAACGGAGATCAGTTTGATTAATAGACAGACGAAATGCTTGCATACGATGGACGAAGCAGGGCCACGTTTTTTTCGACAAGGCGCAGCGGTGAAAAGGGTGGTACAGTCCCAGAAGCATTCCCAAATGACACGATTGTACCCTTCCTCTTGATAAGTTTGAAATTGTCATCAAACCTGGCTTCATTATGAAGACTAACAATAACTTGGAAAAAAAGGAAATGTCGTACGTGTCCTTTCCGACACCATCAAAAACGCATTCTACGCCTTCTCCGTTCGTTATCTCTAGTACGCGTGCGACGGTGTCTTCATCCTTATAAAGAATGACATGTGCTGCGCCATTCCGCTTCGCAAGCTCCGCTTTCTCCGGCGTGGACGTTGTACCAATCACGATCGCGCCCCGCGCGCGTCCGAGTTGTGCCATCAGCAGACCGACACCACCGGCAACTGTGCGAACGAGGATCTTATCGCCCTTCTTTACCTTGTACGCCTCCTCAAAGAACGTGTAGGCCGTGATACTTTGAAGAGTTCCGGCAGCAGCTGTACGTGTTGACACATGGTCTGGGATTGGATAGACGAATTTCCATGGCACAGATATGTAGGTTGCGTGAGTTCCAACGAAGTCCTGTGCAACAACATGACCCATGCATACTGATCAAAGTAGTCGTAAGACGTACAGCTGCAACCTTTCCTCCTACTTTGTATCCGTTTTTCTTATAAGTTTCGTCACTAAGGACAGCCTCGTCCACGGGAAGAGCGACAATCGTGCCCGCAATTTCCTTTCCTAGGATAGCAGGCAATTCTTTATATGGATATACACCCTTACTGCCCATCTGTGAAGATGCATCGAGCTTACGAGTGGGCGATTTGCTCACCGATAATACACATCGATGAAGTTTATACCGAGGTACTCGACCTGAGTAGCATTGTAATCAAAAGGAAGGTTTTGGCTTCAATATATCCCTGCCTTGATGACAATGGATCCGGGATCTGGCTTAGGAAAAGGGATGGTCTTTTTCTCGATTACTTCAAGATCGCCCGTCTATACCTGTGAGTTTTTCACCAAGTCCAGTAGCGTGAGCCAACTGTTCACCTTTTCAATAATCATTGCGTCGATAGTCGTTGGCAGAGACATAATTCGTGCTGTTGCAGAGAACTGGCGATACAAAAGATTGAGACGGGATATGGGGCGAGCTAACAAACGAAAGAGCATCCTGAGAGAATCATTATGTGCTCATAGCTTTCCATCAACAATATCTTATCTATCGTAACCCAAGATCTTCACATCTCAAATCATTGATAGCACAACAAATCCGAAAAAACTGAGCGAAGACTAACGAGAACGGAACGCAGTGGCAAGGATCTCGTAGATTAGGATTATTTGCTCATCTCTTTGTACCATTCCAGGCCGCTGTTCCCTCAGGGTATCGACTTCTTGGGCAATTAAGTCGTCACTGTGTTCGAGAGACATATCTCCCAAAGGAGATGGCGGAAGAACAGATGCCGGACATGGCGTTTCGGGTCTGGGAAGGAAACCAAACTTGCGGAATAGAGATGAGATTGCGATGAATGATCCAGTCCGCCCAATGCCCGCAGAACAATGCACTATGATAGGCGGATCTGAGTCAAACGTTGTATCAATCAGTGTGTTTCGGTTCATTTTATCGACTAGCTTGATGAAGGCAAGTAAACTTGCTTGATCGCGATCATGTGGAACCCCATGGTCGGGCCAAGATGTGTACAAGAGATGGTTAAAGATGACAGGATGTTGTTCCGTGGAGTCGGAATCACCGCTAGAACCATCGCCACGATAGACAGAATTCAAAGTTCCTGGCACGATAGATAGTGTACTCCAGATACAGTGGGCATTTTCTACTACTTCACGTTTCTTCAAGGTTACGATGAGAGGGAGTGAGTTATCTCCATCTTCAGGCGATATGAGAATATTTTGCCCGACTTGTGTGGGATAATATGGATGAGCCTTTCGTCTTCCACCTTCAACATCACTAGTTAGCTGAACAATCGTGCGTATACGACTGATGCCAGGTCGTGATGGTAGAGCGACGTCAACCGATGAAAAAGGTAAGGCAATTGGCTGAAGCAAGAGGCTGAGGAAAGTGTGTGATGTGTGAGGTAGAGGTGCTTGCGACGCAATCCACCATTTGCAACCAGAGCACTCGAGGACCCAGCTTGCATTGAGATACTGCTCACCCGCATTTGGGTGCGTAGCTACTCTGACTCGCGTTCGATCGTACGGATGGATATCACAATATCTATTACGATGCTGGTTCGCAAGATCATTGCTGACTGCAACAGAGTAGTGCTCGTGCATTTTTCTTTCCTCAGAAATGGGTTTGTGAGACTTGGCCATTCTACTGAGAGGCGTCGAACGAGTGCCTCGAGTGGCTGAGGAAGGTTGCCATGATGCGGAACGAGCGATCTCGCGCTGCCTCTCTCGGGAAGCAAGTGTCCTAAGAACTGATGTGACATAGTAATCGTTTGAATGTTTCCTGAGCCAAGTCGGGAATTCTGAGGCCATGGAGGAAGGAGTCGAGATCAAATGTGGCTGTGCGACGACGACTTTGTGCTGCTCACAACGTCTGCAGAATGCCAGAGATCTCTCTAAGAACTCCACGTCGCGCGCCGACACGTAAACCAACCATCGGACTTCCGTTGCCAGCTGGCCAGCCCATCCCCCGTGGTCCACCTAAGTCTCGCGTCGATGACAGAATTAAGAAGCGCATGTCTATGCGCTATGCTGAGCTGGTGGCCAGCCCGACCGACATACCTCCAATACCAGGTCTTCCGTCTGGATCTGGAGCGGAAGAGATGATGAGCCTTGGTGCAGGTATGGATATGATGAGCGGTCCAAGGGGTTCCGGCGGCAAACCTCTCAATGACAAGAAGATTCTCGAGGATGAAAGATTCGATCCGGACTCTTGTGAGCTTGCGAGTATTCTAATCAATGTCGGGTACATTGAACTTGTAATTGGTAGTTCTGAAACTCAAACTGGCGAGTTCAACGGAATCAGAACTCAAGTCACTTCAGTCATCACTGCGCGATGTCAAGCAAGAGACAAATTCAGAGCTCCAAAAGAATGTCTTCAAAAAGTAAGCATTGGCTCGATTTAGGAATTACCACAATCACCAAATTATTCCAGCTATGCAGAGTTTGTCCTCATCTCTAAAGAAATTACTTCACTCGAGACGGAAGTGATGGAACTGAAGGACCTTTTGTCCGAGTACAAATCCATGCCGTCCGTTTTACACATTCCTGACCCCACAAATCAACCCTCTAACTCTAATATTCTCTCCACCTACAAACGCTCATCAGCCGCTGATCTTCGTGTCATGTATTTCAATCAGATGCAAGAGCTGCACGCGCTCATAGAAGGTTCCGCGAAATTTGCACCGACCACACCTGGGAGACACGTCGTAACCGAAGTAGAGAATATCCAGTCTCTCAACGCCGCCACATATAAGGCTGTGGGACGTGTGCGTTTTGTGATTTTTGACGATCTTGTACTTGTCGCACGCAGAAGACGACGGAAGACTGCTGGTGGCGATGCATCCAGCGGTAGTACCGTGAACGAAGGCAAACTTGTGGCGGAGAGATGTTGGCCTTTGAGCGAGATGCTGGTCCTTGATACTAAGGACTCGCCGCGTAAGTTTCTTCCGAACACACCGTACTGTGCACCTCAGGAATTTGATCTTTTACAAGGAATGACCAACGTGTTCAAGATCAGACACGGGAAAGAAACGCACGTTTACCGAACTGAGAACCCGCAAGACAAGAAGTCCCTGCTTTCTCAGCTCAGGCATGTGGCTGAAGAACTCGCTGCTAAAAAGCGCAAAGAACGTGAAGGAGAACATGAGAGGCGGAAAAGCATCTGGCAAGCTGGAGATGGCGATGTAAGTTCTACTGATTTTTCGCGGGACTATTTAATATGGCTGTTCTAGCGCTCATCCCATGCGAATGTGCCTGAATGGATGGCAGACCTGGCAGCTCGAGATGGAGAGATACCTGGAGCTGAGTCGGAATCTGGTGCTAAGGAGAAGGCTGAGCGAGATGCACGATGGACGGCAGAGTGGGCCGATGATTTGACTGTCGCTATCGCTTTGCGGCAATGGGAGAAGGCGGTTACTCTTGTGGAAGAAGGTCTGTCCACTCTCTGTTCCAGTTGACTTTGATACATAATTTTATAGGCAAAACGAAGCTATCCATCACACCGCCCCTTGCTCAGAAATTGCCCCCCTTGAACGCCCTACTCACAAAGTCACTCCTCAGCTCCTTATCCCTCCATAGCATCCGTAAATCAACTGTTGTTTCATTGATTTCGTACCTCCTACGTTTAAAGGCGGGGCCTGCGGCACGAAGTACCTTACTCCAGATGCGAACAAAGGTCATCAAAACACATGTGCGCAAAATCCGAGTTGACGGCCAGGTTGGTACATACGTGCATGACCTAGCCATGGTGTACTTTACTGGAATTAAACATACCGCGGATTGGTTTCTGGCGAGTTTCAAAGAGAACGAGGTTGCGAGCGGTCGGTTTTTCGGCTTTATCCATAGTTACAATGTCCGACATGATTTTCTCAGCGTTCACTGACTGGGCCAAATCTCAGATAGAAGATTTTGCTGAAATTTTCAGGAAGCAAGTCTTCACATTTGATGTCGATCCCCAGGTAGTGTCAAATGCCCTGGAAATCACTTACACTCAAAGTCGAAGGGTTTGTCATGGGCTCTTTTGGTGGATATTCACGTTTGACATCTCTTCTTGAATAGCTCCTACAAGAATATGGGCTCGACTTCAAATATCTCCTTGAAGAACTTCTCGTCAAGAAAATCGAACCGAAAGAGGAGATGAAGCCTGTTCCACAATTTTCCCTCCCGGATCAAATGGAAGTTATGATTGAACCGGTCCCTCTTGCCCGCCGAAAGACGCCTGCTCCTCCCAGTGACCAAATAGCCGTTGTCCCTGCTGCCTTGAATATTGACAATCTGGTACCACCATCGGCAACATACAAACGATCTGGTATCTCACCTGTCGGCAACAGCCCCCTCCTCTCCGCTGCCTCTGCCTATAGTACTAATTCCCATCACAGCAACCTTACCACAGGTGCATTCGATATTCCTAGTGTTTCTGCACTAGTTGCAAACTTTAACCGCGACTTTCCTCAAACATCGACCTCCGCCGCCTCTGTACGCCCTCGCACCCCAGCATCAGCTCTTCCACCTCGTGCTCGTACGCCTATATCTCCAGCTCCTCCACGCCCTCGAACACCCGTCTCTGCTGCCCCGCCGCGTACAACTGCTGCTCCACGCTCCCAGATTCATCCATCATCGGCGTTTGTGACTCAAGGCGAGGTACCCCTCGTTTCTCCCACACATATACGACACCCGAGATCTCCACCAAGGAGTGCCACAATTCGGACACGAGATCACGAGCGCAATGAAGAGGATGAATGGACGGCGTCAGACCGCGAACGACCATCGCGGGCAGCCATGGGAAGCCCCGCACCACCCCCTCGCTCAACCAACCGGCCCAACAGTATACAACAGCGGCCACCTGTGATTGTTCCGCAGCGGGACGGCGTGATATAGATGTCATGTAGAATATTGTCAGGGATACCACTTGGTTATAGATACCTCTAACGTTGAAGATTCGTCCAAATGATTCGCAAAGGCGATTCATGTTGAAACACATGTGCATCAGCACGTTGGCTTTTCATCGTAGAAGAACATACTGCGAGTGATTGTAGCCTGGCGATGTTCTGCGACCCTATATTTAGATAGTTTTCGAGTTTACTCCTTCGAGGACCCCGTGAACACAAATAATGGAGCTGATTTGATCTGAAGGTTGATTTTCAAACGGCCATACTTACCTCTTCATATAATATAATTTTGACCCTGAAGCCTTGATCTCAGTACCGCTGGAATTATTGAAGGTTCTTCGTTAGATATATGGATATGCTGACAGGTGCCTGCGTATTCGAACGTAAAGAAAATCATGTACGCCTAATATTTCAGCAACATGTTTCCTTTTTGTATCACTCCGAACTTCTTACCCATTTTTTACAGTTTGATCCAGCATGAATATCATCTCATTTTCATTGATTACCAAGGAGGACATTGTATAAGTAGTTCGCTTGTATTACGCGTGAGTGTCCATACTTGTTCTCGATATTATCTCTACTCTTAATCAATTTGACAACATGTCTGACCAGCTCCGTGCACCGCGCGAGGTCAGTAGACCCGGGTTATTGGCTTTTGGTACACTCATCTTCAGTGTTTATCATTGCAAAGACTGGAACGTATCCGGATATACTGTTCGACACGCTACGCTGGTTAGCGACACTCGAAAGTCTCTCGCCTCCAAGTATCGGTTCTTCGAAACTTGTAACTTTACTGTCAATACGTTTCATGACCGGAACTCATTCCTGCACTGATTAGACACTTACGACGCCTGCAATTCTTGACCTCCACTCAAAAATCCTTACGCGGAGCAAAACCTATGGTGTAAACTATTTGCAGGCTGTCCGAGAACTCTACATCGACATAAAGGCAAAATTGGAAGTCCTGCAACAAGAGTTGCACGCTATTGAAGGATTATCGACAATCCTCAGGCTCAAACTTAAAGAAGCAGGTGATGAAACACCGAAAAGAACATGTCCCCCCCGGATGCGAAAGTTTGAGCAGCAGGGTTGACAAGCTTCGAGGATATTTCACGATCTTATACAGATCCTGAAGCAGTACGAGATGAGTTCAAATCTGTGGCTACGCCACAGGTTACTTGATTGCGCATTGATAGATCGATTGTATGTTCAAAACCATCTGACGCAGGTTGTATAACGTTCTTTGAAAGTGACAAGTAGGTAACCACTTAACTGAAGCTTGATCATACTATTTTGATAGTGCTGTGATGCATAAAGATGTTATCTGTTTCTGGGTAAGCCTGCAGGAAGAAATGAGAAAGGATTTTCGACCGACAATAAGCTTGGAAATACATAGCAAACGGTCCACGTACGTTACATAGAGTTGGCTTGTGTTGTTTTGGGATTATAGCGAAGTCTGAGAGTTTCTGTTAGATACTACTTCAACGGGTCAGGCAAAATATCAATGATGTCCGGAAGGGCAATACTCTGTATTTTTGGCAGAATGATCAACACATGTGTATGGAAAACGCAAGAGGAACACATCAGATACTGAATTTTTCGAGTTCAGTCACTCAATTAGTGTCAGTGCCTACGAGAGCATCAAATTTGAAGGACCACGTTTTTGGCAAGTCAGGGATGAACGCTCCACCTCCATCCTTGCATCAAAGATGTGTGTCGTGAAGATTTTCCATTGAGCATCGACATATTTAGAGGGGAGACCTGTCAAGACCCATCAAAGCGGAAGCGACTTAGCAGCAATGAAAACAATCAAGATAAATTATGTGAGTTGTATGTAATAGGCACATCCGACGCAGATTGTTTAACGTTCTGTCAAGCAGCCACAATCAGCTACGTACTACTATAGTAGATAGAGATGACTGATTCACCGTACCTAGTCAATGTGTTTCCGGTTCGAAAAGGAAAAAGAAAACAAATAAAAGAAAAAAAGAAGAAAGGAGTACTATATGGATGGGGGGTGTTAAAAGTCCGATGTTCAAGCCTCATCGCCGCCGTATCCCTGAGGATTCTTTGTCTGCCAGTTCCAGAGGTCTCTGCACATGGTAGTAAGATCCTGTGGCGCCTTGAAACCAAGCTCCTTCTCTGCAAGTGCAGGGTCAGCTGTCAAATCAGGGACATCGCCACGCCTATGGAGGAAAAGCAAGTCAAGTAGATAAAAATCCGAACTCAGATTAAACGTACCGCCGACCAATAATTTCCTGTTTATAATCGAATCCTGTGGCCTTACGCATGGCCTCTACTATCTGAAGTACACTATACCCTCGCCCTCTACCAAGGTTATACGCCTTGTAATAGGCGTCCGGATCGTTTCCAAATAATGTGGAATCTTCCTTTAGCGCGTCAAGCGCGAGAAGATGTCCGGAAGCAAGATCCATAATGTGCAAATAGTCTCTAACACATGTTCCATCTGGCGTGGGGTAATCATTCCCAAAGACTGAGAGCGTCGATTCTTTGACACGGCCAATAGCCATGTGCGCAAGGAGGGGAAGAAGGTTCCCGGGACGTCCGCGGGGATCCTCGCCAATGTATCCAGACGGGTGTGCGCCGGCAGGGTTGAAGTATCTCAATGAGATTGCACGCCATCTTTTGTCAGCTATAGACAAAGTAGCTTGAGCGTTGAGTTTGGTGGTGAGATAACGGCTAGCGTACCGTGGCATAGATCATCGATTATTGTTTCTGACATTACTTTAGTCTTGCCATACGGACTATCTGCTTGCAGTCGCGTCGTCTCGGGTATAGGAATGATTGGGGGCGTGCCGTACACGGTTGCGGAGGAAGAGTATACGAAGCGATAGCACTCATATTGAGCCATGGTTTGAAGGAGGGAAACGGTTGCGCCAACGTTGTTAGCATAGTAAGTCAGCGGAATCTCAGTTGATTCCCCTACGGCTTTGTACGCCTAGAATATGTAAGACTTCTGGGCTGGCCTTTGCACAGAGGACGTACCGCAATGTGTATCACACCGTAAATTCCGCCTTTGCCATATTTCTCAAAGACAGCCTTGATTTGTTCAGGCTGGGTCAGATCGCAGTTGTGAGAGTCGATCTCGGTGCTCTGAATCTCGAGCTCTGTCGGATTTGGCGGTAGTTCACTTCTGGAAAGCTCGGAAACACGCTTCAGGGCCACTGGATAGGAATTGTGGTTGTTATCAATGGAGACGACCTTAAAACGGCGCGTCTTCTGCAACGCGTAGACAACGTGCGAACCTGGAACATGATGAAGCGAAAATTGATAAGGAATACATAGATCATACCAATGTAGCCTGCACCACCAGTGACAACGACGTTCTGGAGCGACGGTGAGGATCAGATGTGTTTATGATTGGTACAAGCGTACTTTGAGGACTTCAGGCATGGCTGTTAAGAAATGCGAGAATTGAGCGGAAATCAGGGCCCATTCTTTTTATCAGATCGTCTCGATCGCCATCAAACGATTTGAGTCCGGTCTAGCACAGTCTAGCATGCACAAGCAAAGCTCTTTCAACTATTCTTTGTCTATGGCTTCCCGCTACATAGAACCGCCATTCTTCCGGAATCTCGGCGATCTCCTAGTCTCCATATCTTGTACCTCTCAATCGCCTGTATCGGGCCACTCGGAACGTTTATGTTCACCGTATGTCATTACGGTCAAGAAGCCGGATTTTGTTACAAATGTGCTAAACCATAAGACAAATTTCAAGAGCTGTAGAGACCAGAGACTTCAGGCCTCCGCAGTATTGGCAAGATGGTTTCGATTATGCTTCCTCCATCTTAAATGCCCTTCAGAGCATTCAGGTCGCGTACTTGATGATACTAGTGTCCCTCACTATCTATGGTGCTCCGATCCGGACTTCTCCCAAAAGTAATGTCCGTAGCGTCACATACTCATTCGCGGTTACGGTACAAACCTTCTTCCCAAGCCGTCGGGCCGGTTTAGCGACCTTGACTGGAAAGCTCAAACACTATGAATAGGAGCCTGGAGACGATAATGGTCGAGATAATAGAAGTTGTAAGTTCTCATATTGGCAAAGTCGTAACATGAGGATAACCACAGTCTATTTAGTAATATTAATGTAATATCAATGAGCCGGAAGTGATTGTAACAAAATATGAAAGCTGGGCACAACTCAAGTTACACAATTGCAATGTTTGCGCGATGTAACCTCATCCTACGTTTCAGCCATTTTTGTATCCTCGGTATCTGTTTTCTCCTGTGATGCCTTGGCTGATGGCAGATCCCCTCCATTCTCAACGACCCCATTACTCACGCTGACAACACAGGCCTCTTCTTTACCCTCCTCGCCCTTTATTTCTTCACCCTTCTCCTTCTGCACTCTTTCCCTCTCCTGCCTCTCCTTCTCCAACTCAATTTCCTTCGCAAGTAATTCGATATCCCCCGTTCCGATCTTACCGAAATGCTGTAGATGCTGATCGCGGGCAGTACGGAGCGCAAGCCACGCCCACCGTTGTTTGCTCTAAAATAGAAAAAACGGATTAGGGACAATGAAACAAGACGAAGAGAAAAAACATTTGCCTCCTCATATTTCGAGATCAGCGGGTCTGGGGGTATTTGTACTGGTTTCGGTTCGGCAGGGACCACCTCGGGAGCTGGTGTGGGTGCAGGAGTAGTAGATGCTTCACTCATCTCGGCATCTTGTAAAGGCGGCACTTTTGAAAGCACTGGACCAGGTTTCGCAGGTAATGAGGGGTGAAGAGGCGAACCCGTCACATTCGTAGGCTGTGGTGGGGCCATTGTATCTAGGGGAGCAGGTGTAGATGGCTTTGGCGTCAGAGGCTCTGGCTTGATTGGCACTTCCGACTTTGCAGGCGACGTCTCCTCTTTCTTCGGCTGGAGCGGAGCCCTCTTCTGCTCTGCCAATTTCTTCTGCATAAGCGTCTTTTTGCGCAACTCGATCCTTTGGTCTTCCATTTTGACCTTCTTGAGGAAATCCTTTACGTCTCCTGGCCTACAAAGTTTATATTAGCAAAAGCAAACTCCTTATGAGCGTCAAGAAAGAACTTACTGGAAAGGTTGTTCCAGATCCGTCAACCCACGACATCCCATCTCCCAAATCTCCGTCAATGCCTCCGATCCATGACTCCACGGATATTCCTCCGGAGGCTCTCTCATCTTCGCCCTCTGCTCACTTGTCGCCTCGAACAACGTACCCAACTTATCTTCCGCAATAGGGAACGTCACAGGCGCCTTATCAAATGGCGCGCACAGATGATTTTTCCACACCACCCAGTTTTTTTCCCGTTCTAATATCACGTTCACCGCCTCGCTAAATGCCCTTCCGTTCGGTGTGGTCTGCCGCAGTTCCTCCATCGCACGAGTAATGGTTTCTTGCACCCATTGTGTATCCGCAGGCTCCAGGGTAAAGTCCATCTGTAAGGCACGATTGTTAGGTGCCATCCATGCGGCTTTAGCGGATTTAGTGAACGTCATTAGGTGGTGTAGAAGGATGAGCAGTTGGAATAGGAATTGTCGTCGGAAGTGAGTATCTGCGATCTAATATAATAAGAGATATGCGCCATAAAATACAACACAAGGGAGACAAACCTCGAGATCGATTAGGTCGGGGCTGGTCAGGAATTTGGCGAAAAAGTATTCCTGATTAGTGGTGTTTATTTCGTCGCTTTCGGTTTCCCGTTTTCGTTTGACCGCAGTTGCAGTGCTTGCGTTCGCTCTGCTACCCATCATCGCCCGTTCCTTTGCAGTTGCCTCTTTGATGACAGGTAGTACCTTGTTTACGGAGTCTTTGAACTGGGGGAAAGTCTCCGGCTTCGCAAAAAGCGGTGGCTTTGAGAACGGCAGTTGTAGTCCCCAGAAGGTATTATAAAAGTCTGTACACTTTGTAATGAGACAGCGCAATTAAATACAATGATTGCAAAACGCACCTTCTTTCTTCACCTGTGTTTGAGCAGCCTTTTTCTCGTCCGATACATCCACTTGCATCGCATCCCCATCCGTCCCCCCCTCGCCTAATGAAATTCTCGCGCGCTTCCTTCCAGGCTCCCCAACACCCTCCCACACCGGTCCAAACTCTCCTCGTAAATTGACCCCACTCCTCTCACCAAGTGGAAATACCCCGCTCAGGAATGTCAAGATGCGACCGCAAAACACTGTTGTTGCGCCCGTTTTTGATAGGCGGCGAAGCAGGTCGTTGAGTGATCTTAGGAGAATGAGAGCCTTGCCCTTTTGCGGCTTGAGGTCCACTGTAAGACGCGCGGCGCGCGCTTCGATCCACGCGAAAATGTGTGAACAGGAAGTAATTGTTTGTGTTTCGAGGAGGTCCTGTAAAACAACGAAGGGAAATATTTGTTCACATTCCTCTGTTGGATGCGTTAGTCAGTGCAAGCAGGTTAAAAGGGAACTTGCCCTGCTCAGTAAATACAAGTACAATATCAAGCAAGCGCTTGAGCATATTGTAATATGTCTTCTCGTCGTCCTTCAAGGCCTTACCCTCCGTCATCTAGGTACCAATATCGATTAGACACTACAATCAACTGGTTTGGATTTAAAAGTTCACAAACCGCAAGATCAAAAACCTCATTCTTCAAAAGAAACTCCCACTGACTCTTCCTGGTCGATTCAGCCATAGAATGCTTCTTCGACTCATCTATTGCCTTCTTAACAGCATCATCGAGTACCTGCTTCTCTAAAGGACCAGGAGGTAGCGAATCAAGGAGCGCGGCGAGGAGTGGTTGCAACAATTGCGAGAGCAAGGACATGCTTAGTCATCCTATCTCTTCTTGCTCTTGTCCATGATGAGCGATAGCACTGATACTACTCAAAATACTGCCGGTATCACGACCATGACCACAGACATTGAAGCGCTGACGAATGATTTGGCGCGTCTCGATGCACTCCTTGCGAAAACTGAGTTGAGCGAGGAAGAGGATGTCGATGTGGCGGAACTTCTCAAGCGGCTTGAGAGCGCTGAAGGTATTGCGGGGACGCTGGAGGCTAAGGTAGATGATGTCCTGGCGAAGCTCGACGGGATCATCCAGGAGATGAATGAACAGAAAAACACAAAGATTGAGAGTGATAGCACCTCGGGATCCTAATTGATTTCGTTTCACGATGTTGGTGACGTTGCTCTCATTAGCACTGTAATTGATATCCTTGTACTAGCCAAAATAACACGACTTGTTTTCGAGCGATGAATTGTCCTCTTCGTTTTTCGTGGAGAATGTTCGGAAGAGGAAGTGACGACAACGGATAGGCAGGCATTGCTATTTATGCTTTCAACTATTCTGCTCGTTAAACAGATACATAAGACCCAACCGAAGTCATGTTTGACTATGGCCACTAGATATGCAGTGTTAAATATCGATATCATGTTGGCGTTCTTGGTCATTTAGCTTTTACATTGATGGCTAGCTAAGATCGCCTCACAATCACAGCACGTGAGTTTGATGTTTTCTTTTTCACGATGTTTTCGTCGACAAGTGCTTAATCCCTCTTTTGTGCGATTTGCCTCACGCGCGCCACCGGCCGCCGCTGACATAAATAATGCACGGCTTATTAGAATTCTCGATAAACGCGTCGAGGACCGCAAACGCCTCACTGCCGAGGTAGGAGCGATTCTCACAATACTATAACATATCTAAATAAGACCGCAGCTCTCCGATGACTTGTCCTCCCCTTCAGACATCGCGCGACTCAAGCAGCTCAAGGAGACAGAGCCTCTTCAAGCCGCTTGGGACCAGTGGGTAAACACGCGCAAGGTCTTTGATCATTAGTTTCTGTTCCTTCCTATCCTACTCAACCTCCAAAAAGCTACTTGAAGAAACGAATGCCCTCCTCAATGACCCAGACGAGACGATGCGTGCCCTTGCCACGGAAGAACACAAAGAACTTTCCACCTCCCTAAGCACTCTTGTCGAGACCACGATACCCTCCCTGCTCATCCCGCCATCTGATACTGCCAACATGTCTGCGATGCTAGAGCTCAAATCCGGAGTCGGCGGTTCGGAATCGTCCCTCTTCCTCTCCGACCTGTTGCGGATGTACCTCCGTCTCGCAAACGTGCGGCGGTGGGAAACAGCCGTGGTGTCCCAGAATGTGAATGAAGGCGGGGGAATCAAGGATGCGCTTGTGGAGGTGAAGGGGGAGGGAGCATACGACGCCTTGCGCTGGGAGAGCGGTGTACACCGTGTCCAACGTGTGCCGGCGACAGAGGCCAGCGGGAGAGTGCACACGAGTACCGTCGCAGTTATCGTATGTTTCTTTACTGCGTTCGTTGCCTTTTGTCTACGATGCTATCTTGCTCTAGGTGCTTCCTCTTGTGGAAGAGTCGGACACGGCGGGAGAGCTCTTCTCTATGGACGATGTTAAAGTCGAAGTTATGCGAGCTCGTGGGGCCGGTGGACAGGTCTGTCTTCATATCTCTACACCTGCATTATTCCTGATGCGTGTTCCAATAGCATGTCAACAGGACCGAATCCGCGGTTCGTCTCACGCATATTCCCACCGGGATCACCGTCTCCATGCAAGACGAACGAAGTCAACACCAGGTTCGACAACTTGCGCTACATTGATACAAAAACATCGCCTACTGACGTACGACGACGTAGAACCGACGACGCGCCTTCATGGTACTCCGCAGCCGGCTTATGGACGTCAAACTCACACGTGAAATGGCAGAACGGCGCGCCACGCGTCAAAACCTCGTGCGCACTGCAGACAGAAGCGAGAAGATCCGCACGTACAATTTTGCTCAGGTGCGTTTTTGCCCCTCTTTTTGTGCCCCCCCTGGGAGAGAGCAAGTTTGTTGATAATAAGTTTAATAGGAGCGCGTCACGGACCATAGGATAGGATTGACGCTCAAGAACCTAGGTTCTGTCCTAGAAGGCGATGGGCTGCAGGATTTCGTCTATGAGCTACAAAAGAATCATGACGAGTCTGTGCTTGAAGACATGCTCAGCAGTGAATAGACGGCTCGCCGAATATGTTGGCGGGGAGAATGTAGATGTATAATACCAATGTGGAAGGAAATGGTAGTAGTGCGAGCCTCATACTTTCTGAGCCTGAATTCTGGTATGTCTGTACAATCAATGCAATATTGGCGAATATATTGCCGTGCGTACTCTCACATCTGGTCAACCTGGTCACATCTGTACGGCATCAAACTACAATGACCTCAGCAGAATGACCTTTGCAGTCTTAGCATCACCAGTTCTCAGGAAGGTAGACGCACACGGCTATTATTTAATTGCTGATTTTCTGTTTCTGAAAGCTAGTAAGCTTCTGGACGCACTGGATTTTCACACATGTGTAATAGCACACCAAGAGATATCTTCGACAGCAGGCACATTATTCGTAACGAAACAAATGTTGGTTTCTGTGAGGTTTTTGCACGCGGGTCTCCACCGTCCTTGAACACCCAGACCAGCTTGTTCGAAATATGGAGTGACAACGCGTAGTCACGTTGTTGTCCACTGGAGTCTTAGTTCATCTGGTGGAAATGTTGTAGGCCAGGAGAGAAAGAAGGAGAAATGACAAGATAGATGGATCAGTCGTAATCAGATAACAACGGTCATGGGATGGCGTGGACTCATTAAGTTCTCACAAATCTATCTAATACTCATGGAGTGACTACTTCACCTTGGCTACTTTCTCCTGTCTTTCCGATGGCAGCTTGCAGCTGGTAACAATCGTCGCAATGTCATGGGAGAAGGTCTCTGGCCCATCTCATGACATGTTTTTTTTACTCTGTCAGGAGAACTGCGGCGTTCCAAAACGAGGCCACATCTCAGGTTGTAGGTTTAATGACACAAGATTGTCATATTGTATGTCAGTGTTGTCAAACTTGCATTTATGAGGGGCCTCGGTGGACACAATTCTCGGTTTTCAATAAACCGGGGTAATGCCCAACGTTTTGGATAGATTGGAAGAATTAATCCGGACAGGCGGCGCCGTGAAGAAACGAGTTTTTAGTGTAATATGAAGCGACTTGCATTGTGGGTTTCCCGATGGTTGTATAAATATGTACTACGCCACATGGTCGACAGGGGACGCATTCTGTCGGGGTGAGACCAAGGGAACATCAGCTTGCAAGGACAGTTCCTTCGACTCTAAGATCATACACGGTGATCCTACCGAAGAAATCAGAGCTCTGTTCGAAAACGAGCTTTAAAGAGCGTATTGCGGAATGATGATGGAGCGACGGGAGGTCAAAGATCTGGCGGCGGTTCACGTCTTCGGGGTATATGGAGGACCAGATGTGCCAGGATTTGTTGGGGTCGGATTGGACGTGGAGAGCGCAGTGTGTGCCGACGAAGCCGCCTTGAAAGGTGAGGATGATGCGTGTTGGGATTACGGGTGCGGGGAAGGATAGCTGGATGTGTTGCGGGAGGCCCTGGGAGGAGTTAGATGTGGGTAGGGAGAGGGAGGGTGGTAGGCACTTGTTGGGAGGACCAGCAGGTCTCTGGGTTAGAGTCTACGAGGTGTTTTTTTGGGACGGATTTGTCGAGAGTGGAGGTGACACTGGGTGGGAGTGAGTGAGTGGAGTGAGAGGAAGGAGAAATGACTAGACTTGATGATTGTGTGGTGGGTGATGAGTGAATAGGACATGCTTACGTATGCAAGGCGGGCCAGACTGGATGGACAACAAGGAGGCGCCTCGCCCGCGACGGCCGCTTCCTACGCCCGGTGCTCCCCCAGCGCAGAGGCCCAACACGCCCGTCCCCGCCGCCTTGGACCCCGAGTGCTTCTACTCCAACCAGCCTCGAGGCTCCAAGCAGACCATCTACGTCCCCCCGACTGATCCTCCCCCATACGGCTCCTCCTCGGCCGCCGCTTTTAGAGAGCCCGAGCTCGTCCTCGAGGAGCCCGCTGAAACTATATCGGCCGCCAATAACGGCTGGCACTCAATGTCTGCTGCGCCTTACTGGGATACGCCGACTCACGACGACCCTTGGGAAGGTACAAAGCTCACTTCTGATGGATGGCCCACCAGACGCGAAGATTACGATCCCATGGCTTTCATGAATGCCACAAAGTTCGCGATCGACGGCCGTGACGAGTACGAGGAGAAGCACTGGTGGGACCCTGCCCTCCGCAGCAAGGAAGGTCGTCCGGGGCCTGGCCTCATTCCCACCATGCTCGCAGACGAGCTCCACCACCCAGATCACACTCTCTTCTCCGTCCTCGTCAGCAACCCAGACATACGCTCCTCCACTGATCCCTCCCCCGATCAAACCGCATGGTCCTCTGCACAGCCCAGCCCCTCTTGTCCCCCCGCCACTTCCACCACCGCCCCTCCCCCGCCGCCCCCCACAGACAACGACGTGCGCACCGCCGTGCCCCACCCAAATGCATACTACTGCCCTAAAGAAAACGGCTGGCTCATTCTCAGCTGGAAATCCTCCTCAGTCTCCCCGCCCTATGCCAAATCCTTCAAAGAATCCCGCCATCCCCCCCTTCCAGACCAAGAGCGCCGCCGCCGCCACGTCTCGTGTCTCGACAACGGCCCCTACGCCCTCCACAACAAGACCCACCACTTCCACAAGTACGAAAAGGCCCTCGACTCCCACAAGCTCACCCCGCCCCTTCGCATGGAGCAGTGGGAGATCGCAGAGAGCATCAAGCAAAAACGACGCGCGGGCATCATCGACGACGATATCGATGTTCACCAGCTTGATCCCAAGGCTTTGGATATCATGGATGACGCCGATGTCGATCCAGACGCAGACGAGGGCAGACTCCTCGACCTCTACATATGTTGTCAGTGCTCCCTCTACTGTGTGGCGTCCGGCGTCGTTCCCGGCGTCATCCCCCGCAAATGCTTCGACGAGTTCATTCGCGACAAGAGGGCTAACCCCCCCGTC